>RJWH01004438.1:0-11669 GCA_004363575.1 Solenodon paradoxus | reverse complement strand
CCCCTAGCCTAAAGATGGCTTCCAAACCCAATTCTAAAGAGAAGGTTGCTAGTCACAAGCCCTGACACAGACATCAAATCTGATCCTTAGTTCAGAGGAGGAATCTAGTGAAAAAATAGATCTATACTCATAAATTAGAGGAACCTATTATCAACTACCTATTCTTTAATTTTTCAAATATAAAGATATAATCAAAGATCATTAGAAATATGAAGAAAAACAGCCTTATGAAAATAAAGGCCAAAATAAGCAAGCAGAATTCATTCCAGATGAAACGTAATTTAGAGAAGATTTTAGGAACCTACTAAGATAAAAGGGGAAAAAGACCCATATTTAATACTATATCATTTTACATTATTATGAATAGAAAAAAATTATAAATATTTCCAGAAAGAAAAGTTAGGTTACCCATAAAAAAAAACAAAAATCGGATTTTTCATTAACAGCACTGAATGCTAGAATAACATTTTAAATTCTGAGGGAAAATTATCCTGAACTTAGAATGTAAAACCCAGTCAAATCACCAATAAAGTATGAGTACAAAAAGATATTTTAAAAAATATAGCACTCAAAAGAATACTTCCTGCACCCTATCTTAGTATGTAATTTGAAGATATATTCTAACAAATTCAGGACAAAACCAAAAAATAAAAGAAAAACATGAGACACTAGAAATTGTAGACTTAACCCATAAATCCAGTGACAAAAAGAGCAATCAGATGAAGTAGACATGGAAAACAATCTCACTCATTAGAATAATAAACCAGGATGCTACAAAAAGAATGTCTTCAAGAAGAATGACATCGATTCCAAGTCATGGATCAATTAAGAATCTGGAAAATACTACTAATTTCAAGAAGTCATGTCTCTTTGCTAAAAAAGAAAATATAAAAAGACAGTTCGAAACTCCAGAAAGAATGAACAAAAACTATACAAGAAAATAATGACAAATACCCATTCCCGGTTATATTGTGGACTAGGTATTTGAACCAATCTTCCCACAGAAAACTACTGAAGAGAGCAGATAAAACATAAAATGTTTTTTTTAAGCATCACAGAACCAGTAAGATAGTAAGGAATCATAAAGATAAAATAAAAGGAACCCACATGGACAAGTGATATATTGAAGCTGCTTTTGCTCCGGGAGCATTTGTAAAACCTAGTGACCTTAGCTAAAATATTCATGGACTCCTAAGTATATCGAAGGTGGAGAGCCTATTAAAAAATAAATAAATAAATAAAAAACCTCTTTCTGTATCCTTGCATTTTAGCTGGATCCTGAAAGGACTGCATTAAGAAGGGCACACTAGGAAGTAACCATCAAACCTCTCTTCCCCATCACCAAGGGCCTAAAGAAAAGTTTGCTTTAGTTTTGAACAGAGTTGAAAAGACAATCATACTCCTCAGAAATTGAACAATAAACTGGTCCTTGTACAAGTTTCCAGCTCAAATACACACCACCTGGTGGGTTAAAAAAAAAAAAAGATTTAATTTCTATGGTCCTAGACTACAATTGCCTATTAAGTGCCAAGCAGAAGTAAACTTTCTGAATGAATGCTGTTTTACCATAGGCCTCAAAAATTTCTTACAAATATTTTTCTAAGGAAAATGAGCAGCTCACCATCAAAAATTAGTAAAACAAATCTCTCTCATCAGAAAGGTTTTCTTAACATTAAAAAGAGAAATTTTGACAAGGGTATAGAAAAAATGAACTCTGCTAATTACTAATGTAATTGCAATATAGCATAAATTGGTATAATCATTTTGGGAAACTATTTGGCTCTATCTAATAAAGCTAAATATACATCTACTCTGTGACTCATCAATTCCAATCCTAGGCAAACACTCAACAGAAATTAGTGCATATATTCATCAGAAGACATGTAAAGAATATGTGTAGCTGTTTTATTCATAATAATCAAACATTTAAAATGACCCAATGTTCATCAATAAAAAATAAAGGAATAAATGGTGGTATAGCCATGTAAAAAACCATATTCAGTATTGCAAAGGAACAAACTATTGATATAGGTAATAACATGAATGAATTCCAAAAACATTTTGTTAACCAAAAAAATCTAAACACAAAAAATATAGATCATATAATTCAATTTATGTGATACTCTAGAAAAGACAAATCTATGCAGCAGAAAGCAGATGGAATGGTTTTCAGGTGCCATGCAGGTGGGAGGATTGACTGGAAAGACGCACAAGACAACTTTCTGAGGTGATGCCAATGTAATGTCCTCTCCTGATGGTGGTAGCCTTCCAGAGGTACATTCATTTATCAAAACTCACCAGCTGCGCCCTGGTGGAGTAGCAGTTAGGTCCACTACCTCCAGCCTAGCACAGTCCACATACATCCCATGGAGTAAGGTTCTTGTCCCAGGGTCAGGGAGAACACCAAGACGAACAACTAAATAAAAATAAAAAATAAAGATGCTTCTTCTTTCTCTCTTTTCCTACCTGCTTGCTTAGTAGCCTTCATTTCAGCCTGTACCTTACGTTAAAAAAAAAAAAAAAAAAAAAAAAACCCTCACCAAACTGCACATCTAAAATAGCTATCTTTTATTATAAGTAAATGATACTTCAAAAATTTTATTCGAAATTTGTAAAAATGAGAAATAAAACTTATTGAACAGGATGATTCTTGGAAAGTGGTAGAGTGAGCATATTTTCTTACACCTTCCCCAAATCCCTGCACAAACACAGAGAAACTGGGATAGCAAAACCAAAACCTGTGGACAATATGTGCATCAAAACTAGTTAACAAGATCTCCATCCACACAAACCCCCAAATATGAGGAAGGATGACAAATTTCCAACAGCTGCAAGATGTGTGGTATCAATAGTTATACTAAAGGAAGTAGAAGGTAGTAATGGGGCATCAGATAGACTAGAGTCCCCAGATAGCCAAAGTTACTCACTAGAAAGCTCAGAGGACCAATGTGAAGATAGCAGCTGAAACTGGAAGACATTTTGCATATTCCAATAGCAGAGCTGTGATAAAGAGACTAGAAAAATCTGAACTTGGAGCAATGTGAATTCCATGAATTCTCAAAACTAACCAGTTAAAGTTCATTCCTACACAGAGAAGAAACTGCTGGAAAATCCAAACTAGGCAGCTCAGCAAGAAAAAGTTCATATGAAATCAAGGGAGGGGAGCAGCGCCAGGGTATTTCAAAAAGGAAGTCGTCACATAAAATTTAACCATTACATAAAAGCAACAGAAGAGGGCGCTCAAAAGCCATGAATTTAGAAATTCTATTCTCAATCTAGCTTCCTTTTAAATTTTTTCATGTAAAAATATGCAACAAAAAGGAGTAAGTGTATATTTATTATAATAAAAAAGAGAAAAAAGATAATAACATCTCTTGACAATGAAAACGAGAGAAACATAACAATACAAAACATTGAAACTATAACCTACTATTTCAAAACAACTAAGAAGACATTTAAAAAAGTAACCCAAAATAGGAAAGAACAGAATAAATCAGAATTAGAAATGCAAAAGTTAGGTAATAGAACTAAGGAAAGAATTGGAAATTAACAAAATAGATATGAATTCTTAATGAGATGAAGCACAGGAATGAATAAATTCAACACAATGCCTTACAAGAAACAGAAAATAGGGGTGTGCCCTTGTGGCTCAGGCAACTGAGCCATTGGTGAGCAGATCATGTAAAGCCCAAGGACCCAGGTTCCGATCAGGGGCTGGGGTGAAAAACCAAAATAAATAAATAAAAATGCTTCTTTCTCCTTGAAAATGTTTCTTCCTCTCCTCTCCTTTTCTTCCTTCATCTCTTTAAAACAACAACAAAAGAAACAAAATGAGTAGATGAAAATCCTTTTAAACCGAAAAGAAAGATAAAAAGATATGAGGCAAAGTGATAAATTTACAAGACAGTTAATGAAAATCCAACATACACAGAAGAAAAGCAAACCAAGAGAACAGAACAAATATTAAAATCTATAAGAATGCTTTTCTGGAACACACCTGTGGCTCAGTGGCTAAGGTGCAGATCATGTAAAGCCCATGTTCAAGACCTAAGGCCAGGGGAAGAAGGAAAAAGAAAAAGATACCTACCTACCTAGGACAGCATCTCTATATAATAATAAATAATAAGTTTCATTGTTTAAAAACAAAGGTGTTTTCCTGAAATAACTTTTAACACAGATTTGAAACAACTTTAAGAAGGCAAGTGAGCACACACACACACACACACACACACACACACACACACACACACCAGAGGAAGGGAAGGAGGACTATGATTGTAACTAAGAAAATGAATTCGGAGGCTAACGAGGCATTCATGTCTCATTGATTGTCAGAACAGAACGTCACAGTGCAGACTCAGGCAAGAAAAGTTAGTGGGAGGCCTGAGAGTAGCTCAAAGAACCATAGCGAAAACCAAAACAGTTGATTGAGCATTACAAAGCAGTGGCTTCAGAACATTTCTGCTCTTGTAACATTCTACTGAAATACTGAAAAGATATATACTATGTTGAACAACTTTAGGTTAGTATCTGAATTTTTCATCGTAAGTTTTAAAATTTCAAAGGATGAGATTTTTAGCACATGGCAAATACTGACATTTAAAGATAAAATCTGTTCTATCATTCGTTTAAGTTTATCATATGGAGTCTAAATTCCAAGTAACTTGATCCCAGTATCCATCAAAAAAAAACAAAGCAGGCATTGGCTCAGGTGTTAAATCTGTAGTTCCAGCACCTTCCATGCAAAACCCAAGGATCTGGGTTCAAGACCCAGGGTCCAGGGGAACAACCAAAATGAACAACTAAATAAATAAATAGCTTCTTCTTCTCTCTTCCTTCCTTCTTGTCTGACTACTTGCCTTCATACTGCCTGCCTCTTTCCTCTTTAAAAAAGACAATCAAAACAAAATGAAACAAACAAAGAAAAAACAAAAAGGTGAGCAAATTCTTCTCTAGGAACCAAAATTTTTATATTATTCCCTCTTCTACTTGTACTTTAAACTTCTATTTCCAGTCTATTTACTCTGTAAAATTTTGTATTTGAAAGTCTTTTATAGGTCATCCTGTAATATTTCTCTGTAATAAAAGTGCTACATGCAAAAAATAAAATAAGAAGGCAATTTGTGTAATGTAGAAAATCAACACAAAATGATCTTATCATAGTAAAATTACCAGGCATTAAAGAAAACAATTTATGTATCCATGCAAAGAGAACAAGGCACAGAAAATCAGCCATCCATTAAATATATTGATAGCAGTGGTTTCTGCCAAAAAACAGTTACAAATCAAAATGTATAAAAGAAAGAAAAGGTGAGTCAAAGATTTTATATACAAACTGATATTTTATTATGGCAGCCCTAGCTGTAATACACTGATTTTCTAGGCTAGAGGTTAGAAACTATTATCAACATGCAAATTATCACCATCATTTAGAAATTTGGAGCTGAATTGTACCCCCCACACACACACAAAATCATATGTAGAATCCTTGACTCCCAGGACCTCATGATGTGACCACATTTGGAGACAGAGCCCTTTAAAAGGTGATTAAGTTAAAACAAGGTCATTAGGGCCCTAATAGAATCTGATTGGTGTCCTTTTAAGAGAAAATTTAGACGCTCAGAGAGATACCAAGGATATAAATGTGCAGACACAGTAGCCATCTACAAGCAAAGAACAGAGACCTCAGAAGGAATTAAATGTGGTAACTGAAAGGTTTTTTCTCTGGGCTCCGCAAGGAGAGAAAGCCAATGAAACAAAAAGTCGAATAGCCAGGGCTTTATTGGGGTTTGCGCACCCGGGCGAGGTTCTCTGGTCCGCAGAACAGGGGCGGGGAAGTCGCGCCCAAACAAAGGGAAGCTCGCTCTTTAAGCAAAAGAATTTCGCAGGCTTCATAAATTGCGATTGGGGATTGGCCCTGTGATTCCAGGTGTGGGCTTCAATCCCTCAGTCTGACGTCAGCCACGTTTTTCCCCGGGCATGGCCGCCGTTTTGTCCCTCTGGTCCAGCCTGACAGTAACACCTTGATTTTGAACCTCTAGATCCCAGAACCATAAGAAAATGAAATTTTTTTGTTTAATTGCACAGTCTGTAATACTGTGTTATGGCAGTCCTAGTAACCTAACTGACTTTCTAGGACAGCGGCTGCAAACTCTTATCGACTTGGTCATTTAGGGAAATAATGCTCTTCCAAATACTTCCTGAGGAATCTACTAGAGAATAAACTTCAGAAAACCAAAATAATGAGAAAGAGCAAAAGATACTGATACAAGGACTACAGTGAACATTAAATAAATATAAGTAAACACACACACACGCTTGTAGAATTAAGATTCAATGAAGGTTCTAAATAAAAGAGTAGAGTATCTAACAGCTACAAAGGGTGGATAACGGAGAGAGGATACACAAAAAACATTTAAATTGTTTTTGTAATCATATTGGTAGTAGCAGTATTACTATTGCTGTGCTAAGACAGTTGTCTGTGTTACATGGAATAAGGCAAATGAGTAATTATGTGATAGCCTGATTCTATTATCCCCTACATCTTTGAGAATGAAGATTTTCAAGTATTGGAGAAAGGAGATTCGGTGTAAGATAGGAGCTAAGCAAGGCCTTGCAGATCTGAATTTGAATTGAAGTATCAGTGTGAACTCAGGCATTATTTTTCCCAAACAACAACCAGCACTTTAACTATGAGCATTGCTAGCATCCACATTGTGGCTTTCAATACCATTTCCCACCAAAAAGAAACCAGGGATTTTTCAGAGAAATACCTGATTCCAGTCCTGGGACAGGAAATGAATAAGATGTATCAGAAATATCAAATATGTTTAAATCCATGAGTTCATATTGTTTCAATTATTGTTAAAAATAAATAAAGCTGAATGGGGAAACTGCACATATGGGGAACCTACACATGAATTTATTTTAATTTGTAAAACAAAGTTACTACAATAAAATACTAAAAAGTAAACTATACATACTAACACTATGTAAAGGACTTCTAAAATTGTACAGTTAACAGAGCTTATCTCTATGTTTTTAAAGCAAGGAAAGGAAGGAAGGGAAAGTTAGTTGTTTGTTTTGGTCCTTCTCCCCCTCCTTGAGCTTTATATATGGTCTACATTTCAGCCATCTCAGCCACCTGAGTTCCCAGGGTGAGGCCAGAGCTTATCTCATAAAATTGTAGAGAGTTTTTTTCAAAGTCACAACCTTCTAGATTGTTTAAAATTTCATGAGCATATATTACTCTTAAGTCAGCAAAAACAATGATTAAAGAAAAATTTTAAAAACAAAGAAATATGATAATCTCAGAGTTCTTAAGAATATTTCCATTCATAAAATGAAACATTTCATTGACTCAATAAAACTTGAACAATGACTAACACTAGGCTTTGATGAGTAAGAATGGTTTTTTTAATTTGACTTTTTGGTTTTTAAAGGAAAGGAGGTGCAGGCAGTAAAGAAGGTGAGTGGGCAGGCAGGCAGGAAGAGAGGAGAAAAAAGGATTTTTCTTTTTTTTTTTTATTTAGTTTTTCACACTGGTTGTTCCTGCTCCTCTCCCCCACCTGGGACTCAAACCCAGGGGAATGAGGCCTACACTCCTTTGGAGGCAATAGATCAACCACTACTCCACCAGGGTGTGCCTTAAAGTGACTTTTAGACTGATTTTGTATTACTGCTCAAAGCTCATCATTTAAAATAGACAGAAGGCCATTGTTACCAATAAAAATCCATATACTCTCACACATGGATTTCTGATCTGGTAATTCAGTACTTTAAAAAAAAGTTGACCCTGCTTTAAGTTTTAGCCATTTTCTTCCCTTCTGCTTTAGTGGGATATGATGATCAGAGGGGGAGTATTCACAGAGCAAGACTCATTTTTTTATCATAAAAATCTATATACCCTGGATCTTAAAAGTGTGGTCTCTATGCCAGCATAAGCAAATTATGATGCCCCATTTAGATTTACTAAACTGGAATCTCTGGGGGTGAGGCACACCAATCTGTGATGAGTTTCTTGTTCATTTATTTGCTTTTTAAGAGGAAGGTAGGTAAGCAGGAATGAAGGCTGGCAGGCAGGAAGGGAGAGGAGGAAGAAGCATTTTATTTATTTAATTGTTCATTTTAATCATCCTCCCCTACACTTGGTGATTTGGTGGAGGGCATGGTGTGTTGAAATATAACTAAGAAATGGGACCTATACATAGGAAATTATTTTAATGTGTAGAATAATTACTATAATAAAAAATTAATTAATTTTAAAAATAATCATCCTCTCCTTCCCAGACTGGGAACCCTGGGCCTTGTGTTGTCTATGGATTGCACCCCAGGCATGAACTTAACACCTGATCCATCAAGATGGGCCACCAATCTGTTTTTTTAATAAACCCTCTAGGCAGGGTTCCAGATAAAATGAAGCCTAATTCAGTTAAATTTAGATTTCAGATAAACAATGAATTTTTTGCAGATTTGCAATATTTAGAACATATTTATCATGTAAGTCAAATTTACCTGGGAATTCTGTTTTTTTGTTTTATTTGTTATCTAAATCTGGCAACCTGACCTCCAAGTGATTCTGATCCATGTTAAAGTTTGAAAACACTAGGGTAGAGGTAAGAGGATGACACTGGGAATCAGATAGATTTGACTCTGCCACTATTTTTTAACAATGGATGGAATTCCACAAATATGACTGGCATCTCCATATGACAAAGAAGGCCATGGGTGAGAGTCAACCAGCCTCAGGGTCTAGAGTAAAGTTTGGTGGCAGAAAGGGCCTGCATTTCAGTGGAAAATTCAAATACATTATGAGTGGCTGTTACTCTGGTGTCCATGGGATGCTGCTCTTACAACAAACACTACTTTAGCCTATGTGGGAGACAATTGGGGTGGGGATGGGAGATGCAAAGGAGAGAAAACCAGAAATCTGCAACAGAGAGGAAGGAGTGAAAGGGTACAGGAAAAAATGACTACCACTTAGGATTGCCAGAAGTCAATTTGTCCTCACTTCAGGTTCTTTACTGTAGGGAGAAAAGACTGGGGAAGACTCATTCTCTTTGAATAGAAAAAAAACTTCTGAGCAGCTCCAGCCCTGTTCTGTCATCCTCAGAAGCAGTGGCTCTCAATCAAGGGTGATTTTTAACAGCCCTCCCCCACCAATATCTGGAGACAGTTTTAGTTGTCACAATATGGGGGTGCAGGGAAGATATTCCACTGATTTCTAGTGGGTAGAAGCCAGATATATTGGTAAATATCCTACAACTCACAAAGCAACCCCATCCCACCCCACACCATCTTCCCAACAAAGAATTAACCAGCTGCAAATGTCAAGTTCCAGGGCTGCGATATTCTGCTTCTAAAGCAGGTCAGGGTGGAGAGAGAGCTCCTATCTTCGCCATAGCCTCCTCTCTTACTCCCAAATCACCCACCCTCATCTAAAACAAGGCATTTACACTGCACTGCAGAGATTTTATGCATGTGCATTCCCATAAGCCTGAACTTGGGCAAGTTATTCAGTTCTCTAAACATGTGTATCCTAATCTGTAAAATGTGGGTAAAATTCATAGTCATTGCAGGTATTAAATGAAGTAATATAACTGTTTAAATTCAAACACTTATGTGCAAATGTTGAGGGCACAGATATAGTCATTACTGTCTAGGATTTAAGTCTAGTGAGTTTTGAGGCACATGGTAGATTTTCAAACAAAAGCTAATTTCCTTCACACTGAGCCCCTGCTCATATTCTTCCCCTTAATTATTAGACAGGAGCCTAATCCTCTCTCTTCCTTACCAAAGAACTGGAAGGAAGAACAGAATTAATTAATACCTATTATGAGGAGAAATTACATTACCAGTTTGTGCTATTTTGCTGATACTTTTCATCATTAATGCTAAATACAGCATTGAAGCCAATGTATTGTTCTTAATAAACATTTCAGCTAGCTATTGAAGGTTGACATCTGCTATGTATTCAAAATTAACTGTAACACTTGGATAGGACAAAGGACTATTTTTTGGTCAGGAAATAAAAAGCACATTCACTCTCCTTCTGACCGTAACCTACATGGCCTGCTCTGTGATGGCTTCAATAAGCAAGGTAAAGCTTTCAGAGTATTAAAAATGTAGGTGCTATCACAATATTCCCACTTGCTCATGAAATGGAATGAGAGAAAGGAAGGACAAGAACCCAAAGGTGATGATATCCAGGTTTTGAGGTTGAGCAACTAAGTGATAGTAGTGCCATTTATTGATACTGGAAAGACTTTAGGAGAAACGAGTTTAGAAAGGAAAACAGGAATTCCACTTTAGACATAAAAAAATCTTTCTTGCTCTTACGTCTCAAACCTCTCCTTTTCTCAACTTATACAAATCATCAAATCTCTTCTTTCTTAAAACAAAACCTTCCCCAAAAACTTTATAAACCCTCTAACTGTTGTGCTTTTGTCTTCCTTTTAGGTTCAAACTTCTTTGAAAGAAAATCTATTCCTCCCGCTACTTCCTCACTTCCAAGTCTCTTCTTGACCCCTATGCTCTGGTTTCCACCCCCACCATATTATTGGAACTACTCTCACTAATTTGACTAACAAATGCCATCATTACCAAATCTAACGGACACTTGTAAGTCCTAACTTCAGTAAACCTCTCTGTAAACTTAGAGTTGATCGCATCCTCCTCTTTTGAAAATCCCTCCTCCCTTGGCTTGCCCAGCATCTCTTTCCTGTTTCTCTTCCTTTCTGACTTTTCATTCTTACATTCTTCCCGGCTTCTGATCTGCCGCTTAAATGCTGAATTTGCAGGTCCTCTGTTAATCTCTTTTTTCACTTTACACACTTTTCAAGGATGATCCTATCTTTTAGATCCCATTTACACTATTTCAGTTATCATCTACAAACTATCAACCTCCAATTAAACTTAATTCTCTTTGAAAGTTGGTTGTACGTGTCTCAAATTCAACACATTCAGAATTCATTTCTAAACAAGGCAATTTACAGAGGAAAGTCAGGTCATCAAAAGCATGAAAAGATGCCCAGCTTTTCACAAAGACTGGCAAAAATGAATGAGAATGATAATATCCAGTGTTGGTGAAGACTAGGGATAATAGGAACTTACACATTGTTGGTAGAAGTATGACTTGCTATAATTTTTAGGAAAGTAATCTGGAAATGTCTATTAAAATATAGAATACATGTATAACTATTATATGCCAAAGAAATTGCCACATGGGTCCATAGGGTTTATGTCCAAGGATGCTCATCACATTGTTGTTTGTAGTAACAGGAACTTGGGAGTAAACCAGTTTCCCATCACTAGAGAGGTGGATGGGAAGTTGTGGCTGCAGTAGTTAGGAGGAATGAATTAGATGTATATAAATAGCAACTGGAATGGCTTTTACAGTAGGATGCTGGGTGAAAAACTAAACACTGAAATGTCCGATATAATACAACTTATGTAAATTAAAATAGTACATATAATAATAAACTGTATTTTATAAGAATACATTCAAACAAAATGATATACATTAAGGAATAGTGCCTTTGGGGTAGAGAGGATATGGGACTGGGGAATGGTACTAAGAAACAATACAAACAAGGGTGAAATCCTGCATGGGCCAATGGTAACAATATGCTATAAACTGAGAAAAATAGTGAGTTCAACCTACAACACCA
>RJWH01004437.1:0-107721 GCA_004363575.1 Solenodon paradoxus | reverse complement strand
GCCTCCGCCCCGGCCCCCGTCCGTCCAGGGCGCGTCTCCAGCCCCGGCTTCCGTCCGTCCAGGGCGCAGCCTCTGCCCCGGCCCCCGTCCGTCCAGGGCGCGTCTCCAGCCCCGGCTTCCGTCCGTCCAGGGCGCAGCCTCTGCCCCGGCCCCCGTCCGTCCAGGGCGCGTCTCCAGCCCCGGCTTCCGTCCGTCCAGGGCGCAGCCTCCGCCCCGGCCCCCGTCCGTCCAGGGCGCGGCCTCCGCCCCGGCCCCCGTCCGTCCAGGGCGCGTCTCCAGCCCCGGCCCCCGTCCGTCCAGGGCGCGGCCTCCGCCCCGGCCCCCGTCCGTCCAGGTCACGGCCTCCAGCCCCGGCCCCCGTCCGTCCAGGGCGCGCCCCCGCACCCCGCGACGTTCTGTCGTGTCTGCGTGCCGCACTTCCGTGCTGCTGGCTTTGTCACGGCCCTGATAGCTGTCGGCCTCCCGTGCACAGTGTCCATCCACAGGTTTGTCGATCTGTTTGGCGCCAAGGCCAGGGTTGCTGTCTGTGATGGGGACGTCGGAACTGAGAGACGTGGAGTCTGTCTGGAAGGGAAGGGGTGCTGGCCCAGGTGACCCCGGGGACACCCCAATGGCACAGCCCCCGCAGGCCCCTGTTGTCTCCCCTAAATCGCCCTGTGCACAAACTCAAGGGCCCGAGAAACCTGATTATTCTAGAAAAATCCGCTTTTCTTCTCCAGTCCCCGCAGAAGGGGCGCCTGACCCGGAAGAGCCCATCTGTCCACTTTGAGTTGCTGGTCAGTGTGCGCTGGAGTGGCCGTGGGCAGAGCAGAAAGTGGGGCCAGGAGTCAGGGCCCAGTGAGCTGTCCTCTCACACAAGGCCTCTCCGCCCTTGGCCTGGACAAGACGGCTGGTATGAGTGGCTGAACCACCCGCCCCTGCCGGCTCCCACCTGTCCCCGCGAGACTGGGCCCCACGCTTTGTCATCAAGCCTGGGAGGCGGCAGGTGGCAGGGCAGGGAGGGTTTCAGGTGCTTTCTGGCGTGTCCGTAGGCCTCCCCACATCGGGTCAGCAGCGGCGTGGGGTGCTTCTCCAGTTGGAGGGGGACAGGGAGAGACATGGCCAGGTGGAAGGTCCACGGCTTCCTGGGCTGGACGCAGAGCACCAACCAGGGGTGGGTCACGGGGCTGGAGCCCAGGGGTTCATGCATGAGACCAGCCCCGGAGTGGCCCTCCCTCCCAGGCTGGTCTCAGTCACACAGAGCTTTCTCCTGGGGCTGTTCACCCAGCCAGGCCGCCGGCCCACTCTGCCTGCCCTCTCCTCTCTGGAACCACCCCGGGTGCTGGGGGTGCTGCCAGGCCACGCCCATGCGGGGCTGTGCCCATTGTGGCCACACCTACCCAGTGGGGATGTGGGTGTGGCTGAGTCTCCTGTCTGGGGACCTCTGTTCCTCGCCTGCAAAGTGAGGAGCTAGCCCCGTGGGGCTGCCCCAAGACCTGGTGCGATGCATGGAGAGCACTCTGTGTACTCAGGCACCTAGCCGTGCAGGCCTCGGCCCGTGGTGGTCCCTCGTGACCTGGTGCAGAGCAGGCGTGATCCGCCTGCCTTCAAACAGGGAAACTGAGGCGGAGGAAATCAAGGGACATGGCCAAGAGGGGCTGGTGGGATGGAAGGCCGGCGAGTTTGCCGCCCCTCCTCTTGCCTGCCTCCCACGCCCACTCCCCACCACCCTGCGCCAACCCGTCCTGGAGCCCAAGTTAGCCCTCCTCTGCCCGCCCCATGCCCCTCCTGCTGGGCCCCCCAAGAACCCCGTTTGATGGTCCTTTCCTGCAGGACCTCCCAGCTCAACCCGCAGACCCCGCCTGACAAAGGTGAGCACACCTTGCTCGGGGCTGGCACTGAGGGTGTCCGGAGGCGTGGTGCGCTCCCCTGCAGGGACCGGACACCCGGGTCAGCGAGACCTCGCCTGTCCTGGAGGCGCGGCGGGTTGAGGGGTGACTCTCCACGCTTTGCTGGAGTGCACACGTCCCTTCTGCTCTGGGCCGTCACTGCCACACGCCTCCTCAGGACAAGGAGTTGCAGCCAGCGTATGCCCACGAGAGGAACTTGGGGATTCTGGCCGGCAGCCCGAATGCATCTGCAGAGCCCTAACGCAGGAGCCCCTAGCGGAGTTTCGAGCAGATGGAGGACCAGCCGGGGGAGATGCTGCCGCCTGCAGGGCCAGGTCTGGCCTAGGGCCTCCCAGGTCCCAAGAAATGAAATAACTTTCACTGAAGAGCAGGACGCTCAGTGGTGGCTCCACCCTCTTCCTGCTGCTGCTCCTGCCGTGGGCATGTAGCTGGGCGAGCTCCCTCCACGTGGCCACCAAGCCCTGCCTGGCCCCAGGGCGGCTGCCGTTGGCCTCTTCCAGCCGCTGGACGTTGGCCGTGGTGGCGTGAGGCCAGGCTGGGCGCTCACCTATCAGCCCAGCGCTCTGCTTGCCGTGAGAGGCAGCAGGGTTCTCCCCCACCGTGGCCAGGCGCTCGGTCCCAGGCTCCAAGACACGTTCAGTGCAGCGTCTGATGTGTTTGTTTCATAAGCCTCCTAAATATAGAATGAATGCTCTGTGACCTCCAGAACCACGGAAAAGAAAGCGCTGGAAACACTTGCAAAGAGGACGGGGCACGGGTGGACAGGGAGACATGTCTAAATGGGCCGGCACACTGTGCTGCTGGGGTGTTTTCCATTGCCAGCTGAGTTGTGACTCTCGGCAACCGTCTCCTAGCAACCGCGGGTGCGGGGTACCCGGCGGGCTGGGATGGAGGCTGGGCCAGGGCTGCCAGCGAGAGGAGGGGTGCTGGCGGGAGGTGCCCACGGCCAACTGCCCTGGCGGTCTCGTGGGTGAGTGAGGGGCACCTGCCTCCCTCCGGTACTCACCCACGTACGTCCCGCTTTTCCATGCAGCGGTCTCCTTCCACTCATTGGTCCTGTTGGGAAGCGGCTGGCCCTGGGTCACTCTGGAAGGTGTGGAGCGGCGTGGAGGGCCCTGGGGTGATGGCCCACTTCCCCGGCCGCTCGGGCCCGGGCAGGCTCCCTGATGTCCAGGCCTTGGTTTCCTGATCTGTGAAACAGGCAGAACTTGCGGTGACCTAACCTGACCCCACAGACGGCTGACCTTTGTTCTCAGCCACTGGAGGTCCAGCCTGGCCGCAGTGTCTTAGCCAGGGACTTCGGCCAGTCTGACAAGGTGGGGCGTGATGGGAGCCGAGGCACCATCTGTTTTGATCCTGGATGAGACTGAGGAGTGGACGTGTTCGCCTGGGGGGCCTGGAGACCACAGCAGTGCCCAGGCAGCACGGACAGAACCGCTGGGCACCAGGCCCCGGCATCTCAGGAGCCCCGCTGGTTGGGGACACCTGCCTGTCTCACACTTGGGTTCCGGGTAACACGTCCCCACACCGCGACGGCCCCTGGAGCCGCCCCGCGCGCTGCCCTGCTGACCCCCGCGGTAATGGGACAGGGAGCCCATGCGCTCCCAGCGGGCCCCGGCCCCTCCCGAGCTCTGGGGTATCTGGAGGGCCCAGCTCCTCTTGGGGACCCACCGTCGGCCAGCGTGAGCCGCCCCTACAGGCTGTGGTCAGCAGGTGGTGCCCGGACAGGCCCTGGCCGCAGCGAGGCCACGACACGAACTACAGGCCACCAGGAACAAGCACGCGGACGACCTCAGGTGTTGACATTGTCGGAGCTGCCCCCCGGGTGTGAGCAGGGGCGGGACGGCAGGGGGCTCTCCAGAAAGGCTCACGGAGCCCAGAGGGCGGCAGGCGCGTCACCGCAAGGCCCTGCGGGCCCAGGCCGTGGGGCAGAGGACTCCAGGAAGCAGGCCTGTCCGGACAGACGGGTGGGGTGACGGGGAGGGTGGAGCTTCCAGGGGAGCAGCGAGCGGGACCCCACTTACCTCGAAGAGCTTCCTGGGCAGGGGTTGGGGGGCTGCTCCGGGGAACTGCGAGCACGTGCCGGGCAGGTGGGGCGTGGACGCCGTGGAAGGCCTGCAGACGGCGTCAGGGCTGCTCGAGGCTGAGCCCCGGCTTTTCCCTGGGCTTCTGCGTGGTTGGGGACTTGCTGGGCATGAGGACGGGGCGGCTGTGTCGTCGGGACATCTGGGGTGTCTGGTGGGACCAAGAAGGCAGGGCGGGGACTGGAGCCGGGATGAGCCAGCCAGGGGCAAGGCGGGGCCCCGGAGGTGTGAGCCATCTGGCCAGGACCAAAGCCCCTGCTGGACGGGTGAAAGGGCAGGGGGACAGGGGAGCTCTGGGAAGGTGGGGTGACTGGGAGCAACTGGGAGAGCAGGGGAGAATGAGGAGGGACCGCCTCTGAGTCTTTCTTGAGAAAGAGGAGAGTTGGGTCGGGGCTGCTGCGCAGGGGTGTCAGGCAGACCTCCGCCCCCACTGTCTGTCAGGTGCCGGGGTGGGGAGCGCGTCCTGGGCTCCCCAGCTGTGACAGCAGAGACTTCCCTGGGGTGGGCCCCACCCGACCACCCGACCACCCGACCACCGTGAGAGATGACCTGCCACCAGAGGTTCATCTGAAGGAGGCTGGGAGGGGGCGTGAAGGCGCAGGCGTGGGAGTGCGCCCGGGGAGGTGCAGGGGCAGGCGGAGGGGCAGGGTCCCGCTGACAGTGCTGGTCTCCACCGGCCCCCGAGGAGGACACACGGGACCGAGGTGGCGATGGGGCAGGCCGGGGATGCCGGCTGCACATCCATCTGTCCCACCATCACACCTCCCCTGCGGCAGCCCCTCCTGACGCCTGGGAGACGGGGCCTCCCTGGGGGTGGCCCCCGGTGGTGTGTGCACACAGAGCCGCAGAGCTGGCCTCTGTTCAGACCACTTGAAGCCCCCATCCCCTCGCAGGACAGGGAGTGGGGATGCCACTTCTTTCGTGCCCAGTCTGAGCCGGTCCTGCCGCACACCCCCTGTGGCTGAAGCTGGGGACTCCCCGGGCCCTGCCGCCGGGCTCCCCCACACCAGCTCCCCAGAGAGAGGCCCAGAGCCCTCCAGCACTGATGGCCACGAGTGAGCCCTCAGGCTGGGTCTGGAACATCACTGTCGGGTAGAGCTCCCCGGAAATGTCCCCCGATATGGGACGGCTGGTGGCACTCAGGACGCAGGCAGATGCACCTTCAGTTCTCCATCCACGTGGCTCAGGAAGCAGAGCTGACAGAAGCCCGCTGCTCCCTCCCTTCTGGGGGCGCCCACCACACTAGGGCGGCTCTGCGAGTGTGGGGGCAGAACTGTCACACGGGGGCCGTCCCACTACGGGGTCTGGGACACGGGACCTTTCAGGGGCTTCACAGGTGCTGCGACGGGGCGGGGGCTGCAGAGGCTGAGGCCGGAGGGCCTGGGGCAGAAGATCCCGGCGTGGGGGCAACTGAGGTGCACAGGGTGGGACCCCAGCTGGGGCGGCAGACGTTGCGTCCAGAGTAACAGGTTGCGGTAATGAGCGCACGGGGCGAGGAGCAGGGGCTCAGCGTGTCCGGCCCCCGGAGGACTGAGTTAAAGCAGTTGACCGCAGTCCCAGAACTCCTGCCCGCAGGGACTGACGTGTGGGAGCAGGCTCTGCACGCGCGCTTGGCCGAGGACCCCGAGCCGAGACTCCGCATTGTGCTGGAAGGTGGCCAGAGCCATCGGCCAGCTGTTCCCGGGGCCAATTGGCCCCTGACTGGCAAGAGGGGCCAGGCCCTCCTTGAGGAGCAGGCCGGGGTCTGGCAGCCCCGGAGGTGGGGCGGGAAGCGACGCGGCCTTCAGTCCAGACCAGAGCCCGGAGCTGGGCCCGTGCGGAGCGAGGAGCAGTGCCGGCCTGTGTGAGCCCCTCCTGCGGCCTCCTCCGTGCTTGTCAACGGCTCACTGGGGACAGTTCTTCCATTAGCAACGCCCCTGTCGTGCCTTGCCCTCTCCGTGGGGATAAGCCTGTGTTCCTCGACATTACACGGGGTCCCAGGGAGAGACCCACAGCCGCGGTCCCGCTCCCACCCCGTCGTCCTGGCCTCCCCGCTGCGCTCAGAAACGCCCCGGTGCCCAGCCTGGGCGTGCGGACGGTGCGCTCCCAGCTCGCCCGCTGGGCCCACCCCCAGGCCTGCGGTCTGGGGGGGGCCCCATCCTCCACACATAGCACCGGGGTCCCGGGCCACTCTTTGGACCACTCCTGCCTCAGTTTCCTCGTCTGCAAAGGGGATTGTGCCTGAGGGGTGTTGTGAGGCCGAGATACCTCGATGCAATGAAGCCCCTAGGACCCTGTGGAGCCTCAGAACGGTTCATCCGGGGTCACACTGTCGTGCCTGAGACCCCCCGGGTGAAGTGGGGACCTTGAACCACCCAGGCCTTCGGGGAGCGTCCTGGTGATGCCATCGCCCTTTGCAGACGGGGCACTGAGGCCTCCTCCGGGCCTGCCTCGGCCGGCGACAGCCGCCACGCGCGGCAGCCCACAGGTGTGGCTCACGCGGCCGTGTTCATCCTCCGGGTCCTGGGGCTGCAGGTCAGATGGAGCCTCGGCTCGTGGGCACCACTGCGCTCCACTCACAGGCTCCCGGGGCCGGGGAGAGGCCATCCCCCAGCGGAGGACACGGCTCCTGTCCCACCAGAGCTCCTCCTGCTGTAAGTCCCTCCTCGGCCCTGGCCCAGCAGCCACAGGTGCTTGGCTCTTGGCCTGGGAGCAAAGCGAAGGTGACGTGTGCGAACATCAGGGGAAGGGCCCCCTGCCAGCGTGGTCCGTGGAGGGCGGCGAGAAGGGGCAGCGGCGGCCACACCGCAGGCGGCCACTGACGGGGTTGCCTGTTCTGCCCAGGTAAGTGCGTCACTCACGAGCTGCCACCAGAACCTCGTGGCTCCGCCGCGGCGTCCTCAGCGCAGAACACTTACTTTTCCTCCCAGTGAGGCCGAGCAGGGAGTGACGCCGCTGCTGCCGCGGGAAAGACAAAGCGACAGGCTGTGGGGCGGCCGCCCGTGTCTCCCCGGGCCCCGCTGCGGGGTCCTGAGGACGACTGCCCTGTTCCGCGTGTCCACCTCCGCTTGACCACGCTGACCGCTTTGTTTCTGGCATGTGATGTGCCCTCAAGTGGAATGATGGCAGGGGACTGTCCAGGGGACTGTCCAGGGGACTCTGAGGGCTCGCGGCTCCCTAAGGGCCTCGGCAGATGCGGGGCTGCTCGCCCTGGGCCCTGGAGCCAGCAGGCCGGCCAGATGCTGCCACTCGCCCCTCAGAGGGCGGCATCGTTAGGGAGGGCGCGCCGGCGCCACCCCAGGGCGGTCCTGCCGCCGCCGCAGGGTTGGAACAAGCCTTGCTGGGGACCGGATCCCGGGTTCAGCCTGTTCTCTGAGGCCCGAGGGTCTTACACGAGCCACGAGGTGACCAGGAGCCGATGGCAAGAGTGCGGAAGGGCTGCGTCAAAGAGGGCGTGCGTGTCTGAAGAGTGGACAGAGGGCCTGAGCCCACGGTGCCAGCTTGCGGGGACCTGGGCGGTGGCCTCCCCTCCCAGCCGCGCCTCTCCCGAAAAAATCAGCTGCGTCTCCCTGGTGCCGTCAGGAGCCCAGCTGGGACTGAGGGCCTTCCGTGCGGCAGGGGCTGTTGGGCATGCCGAGGTCCGGATCTTGGGGTACGTAGGACCCGCCTGGGATGGCCTGAGTGGGCCCGCGTCATCAGTGTCCTCAGAAAAGGGGCAGGGGAGACTTGGCGACAGTGGAGCATAGACTGGGTGAAGCGGCCACAGCCTGGGACACTGGCAGTGACCACAGGCAGGAAGAGGCAGGAAGACCCTGGGACCTCTGAGGGGACGTGCCTCCTAGCACCTGGGCACCAGCCTGTGAGACCCAGTGGGACCCACAGAGCTGACCACACAGTGATAACGCTGGTGTCGCTTTGCACCCCTGGCTGTGTGGTGACCGTGGCAGCTGCAGGGAGACACGTGCACCCCACTCTGGTGAGGTGTGTGCAGTCACCCCTCAGACGGGTCTGAGCACCCCTGGGCTGGGGCAGCAACAGTAGGCGACATGCTGATAGGGACAGGCAGCCCACAGCGCACCGTGGGGCCCCTTGTCCATCTCCCGGCTGTCTGCTGGGGCATGTGCCCCAGAGATGCCCAGTAATTTTCGGGGATAGGGTGCCTGTCGTCCTCTCCATGCCCACTTGCTTTTCAGCTGTGAGGATGCCGCGTGGCCGGGCAGGGATGGCGCCGCTCGTGAGCCCCGGGCAGTTCTCAGCCCGAACTCTGTGGGTGGGGTGCAGCCTGGATCTAGGAGCGGAAGCCCCCTGCTCCCTCGTCCTCAGGGAGCTGGCTGCACGCGGGCTGTCCCCTGCGCTCCTGTGACCTGTACCGCTGCCATAGGCGCCCGCCTGGCCGAGTTCTACCTGGGACACTGCCAGCCTCCCAGCACGCCCCTCAGTGTGACATTGTCACCTGAAAGGACTTGCTCAGGACCAGAGCCAGGTGCAGGGGACTCAGTTCAGGGCCCCCTGATGGCCAGGTCCTGCCTTCTGTCCCCTTCCCCCACTGCCTCCCTCTGCGCTGGACTCGGGTCTCAGAGGCAGCCCAGCCTCTCTGCGTGCATTGACCCTCAAATCTTCATCTTCTGTGGCTGGGCTGCGAGGGCCCCCTCTCAGTCCCCGAGCCCCGAGCCCAGCAGGGCTATGAATACGGATGGGACCAAAGGGGCGGACCGCAGGGAGGAGCGGACAGGAGTCTAGCCCCCCCACCCGCGCAGTCCCCATTCCGACCCAAGGTGGAGACAGACGGGCGGCATCGGAGACGACAGAGGCGTCACCGCCGACTGGGCAGTTCTGGTAGCTTAAGCCCGTGGGTGGCGGGCTGCCCCTGGTCAGACGGCCACGGTCCGGGAGGTGGTCCTGACCTGGAGCCTGTGGGTGGGGAGCCGTGGCTGCTATCAGCAGAGGGAGAGCGCCCCGTTCTCGGGTGCCCCGCTTTGGCTGCATCCACCAGGCGCTGCGGCTTGGCGCTGCTCTGCGCCCCCTGCCCCACCACACCCGGCCTCGGTGCCCGGTCCCTGCCCGGGAGCCTCTCTCACTGGCAGGGCTGTGCTGAGAGACCCAGCTCCTCACCGGCCCCGGGTGCTATAGGTCGTGGAGCCGTGCAGGGGTGGGCCTTCCTCCTCTCGCGGTGACGGACTGACTCCAGGACGAGGGCCGGGCTGCAGGGTGGGCCGGGCAGGCCCAAGTGGCTTGGCTTCCCACGCTGCCCTCACTAGGCCCGCAGACCGGCTTGTACAGCAGAAACCACCCTCATGGTTCTGAGCCTTCCAGGGGGGGCCCAGGCTGGCGGCCTGCTCCCTCCCGGGCTCGGGGCCGGGCTCCCCGCTACTCCAGCCCCTGGTGGCGGCCGCGGGCCTTGCCGCCCCAGCTCCACCTCTGTCTCTGCAGTCACACAGCCTCCCCGTGTCTGTGTCCCCGTGTCCCTGTTCCTTGAGGGGCACAGCCATTTGGGGTTAAGGGCCCATCCCAGACCAGTGTGACGTCATCTTCACTCTCAGCACGGACCCTATTCCAGGTGCTGGGGACAGTCTGACCTCAGGACCCGCCCCCTAGTGCCAGGCGGTCAGACCATCTCCGGGTCGCTACTGTTTGTTCTGAAAGAGAAAATAATGCCCAAACCCCATTATAGCCTCTTTGGAGAACGGCTGCCCTGCCCACAGACAGCTGTCACTCGGCTGCATGAAACTGCTGTAGCTGTCACACCAGCAGTCACAGCGAGGCCCCGCAGACGCACACCTGTGTCCCGCACACGGGCTCCCTGAGGCTCTCAACAGTGGGGGGTCGCTGGCGGGCTGCGCGCTCACCCGGGAGCGCTGGTCCGGCGCAGGGGACGCGGGCACTCACGCCTCAGGGGTCCACGAGCAGGCCGGGCGCAAGGACACTCGCAGGTACGCGTGGCCTGGTGTGTGGAAGTCAGTGCTGCGAGGCCGGGGGCCACTGCTGGTTAGAGGCCCAGGCAGCGATCCTCGGGGAAGCCAGCGTCAGAGGCGCCAAGGCAGCGGGCCAAGCCAGTCACACAATGCCTACAAGGACGGGCTTCGCTGCGGGCACCTTACGTCTGCCAGTGATGCTTCCTTCAAGGCCTGCGTCCTTCTAAGTGTGTGTGCGCTGCATGAAGGAGACGGGCCTGGAGACGAGGTGCACGTGTGCGTGTGTGCACGTGTGCGTGTGCGCACGTGTGCATGCATTGGCACGCGTGTAATCAGTGAGAAAATAGCTGCAGGCACAGTGGCCCCGGCCCTCCGCTGGGCCCCTGGTTGGGAGTGATGGCCCTGTCCCCGGGCCAGGCGGGCAGCCCCCATGTGTGCACGTCCTATGGCCCAAAGTCTGGGTGGCAGCAGATGCCCCTGGGAAGCAGCGAGCTGAGCCCTTTGGTGCTTTTCCTGGGTTCCCTCAGTGCCTGCCCAGGACCACATCAGGACATCCTCCTAGAGGGGGACTGCAGGGCTCTGCACAGGGGTCACACACCCCCACCTGTCCAGCACTGGGCCTCTGCTGCTTCCCTCGCCCAGCCTGCGTGTCCCCCCTCGGGGCCTGCAGCCGGCAGCAGGCAGCACCGTCACACACGCCTGCGCCTGGCCCAGCGCCGAGCGGGCCCTGGAATGACGGGGGTCCCCGTGGCCCCCAGCCCGATCACTCGAGCCCACAGGGGCCAGGAGACGATCTAGAGGTGACTGGGTTTCTCTTCTTCAGTAGAAATGAAGCCAGTCTCTGACTTTGGTGCCCAGCTCCCTAGACAGTCCCCGCCAAGGTTTCTGGGCGACGCGGCAGCACCCTAGCCAGTAGCCCCTCGGTGTGAGGCCTCCCAGTTGAGCTTAGTGTCGGGCAGCAGGCACGGCAAGAAGCAGATGCAGAAAGGGCCCAGCCGAGCCCTCCGCCCCTGGCCCACGTTGCTCTGTCCTGTGACACAGCCCAGGGCAAGTGACCAGGAGGGACAGCAGGATGGGCCCCGGAGGTGGGCCGCGATGCTGGGTGGGCCGCCTCCCTGGCCCGAGGGGAGCAGGGCACAGCCTGTGAGTGTCCCCGCCGACGTCTGCCAACCTGCTTTCCCGGCACTGTGAAGGCAGCCGCGGAAGAGCCGTCTCTGCTGCAGTCCGAGGACCTGGACACTGTAGTGACAGGAACTGCTTCTCACACATGGCAGTTCATGGGAGGCGGGCCTGCTGGTCAGGTCTGGAAGCCCCAGGCCTGCCCTTTCGTCCGGAGGCGGCTCACACCAGTGCAGGGGCCCAGCTTCCCATCACCGTTCACCAACCGTTCGCTTCTCAAGAGCCAGAGTTTGAGTTGAGAGGATTTCAGTCCTTCTTGGCTGAGTCACAAGGGCCTCAGGTCCTCACATGCAGTCCCTAGGACGGGGAGACCCAAGGTGCCAGAAAGCCGAGCCCACGGCTGGAGCCCTCTGACGGGCTGGCCGGACTCCGCTGGCCGACTCCAGGCCCCGCAGTCGGCTGCACACGGCTGGGACTGCCTGCGCCTTCCACGCGCTGGGTGTGGTCGCTGCACCGCCCTCTTCGGAAGCTGTGCCCCGGGGACGCCCCTCGGAGCCTCGGCCAGGGTGCTGAGCGGGCAGACGCTGGCCCAAGGTCAAGGGGCATGACTTTGGCCATCAGAGAGCCCGGCCACGTGCAGTTGGGCACGACTCAACTCTCAGCCGTTGTGGGTCCCATAGCTGGGTTTTGTCTTGTTTTATTAACTTTGGTGGGGAAAAAAATTGTTTCAGAGGCAGGTGCAGCAGGACCGAAGGCGAGCAGGGGGCGGGCAGGAGGAGAGGAGGAAGAGGCGCTTATTTTTTTCTAGCGTTCATACTGGTTGTTTCCTGGACCCACCGCAAATCCCTGGGCAGTGGACCAAGCCGCTGCTCCTGCAGGGCATGCCTCAAGCAATTTTTAAGTCAGCAATTCAACGGTAACAAGTACCATTCCCAGCGCGTGTAACGTCACTGCTGTTTTGCTCCAGACCACCCTCCTCACCCCACAAGGAGACCCTGCAGGCAGTCGCCCGCCCTGCCCCGGGCATGGACCACAGGCGTCTGCTGTGGCCCTGTGGGGGCCTTCCAGCGTTCTGACCTTTGCCTGGCCCCTCCCACCGGTGTGCCTTTTTGTGACGCGTGGGTCTCAGCTCCTCGTGATGGCCGGCAGCACTGACCACAGGGCTCCGTGTGTCTGATGACGGGAATGGTCTGCTCTGCCATGTACAGAGACTTGTCTTCAGTCCTCAGGAAAAGATGCCAAGGAGCAAAATCCAGATCCCCTGGCAGCGCTGTGCCGCCCCGTGCGAGGACCCCCTGCTCCAGCCTGGTGGGGCCCGGCCCTCCCCTCCCCTCCCCTCGCACGGCGTCTGCGGGCCTGACTTGAACAGATATGCAGACTTGGGGGCGCTCCCTCTGTGGCAGGCCCCCTCCCTGATTTCTTTCACTCAGAAAATGCCCACAGCTGCCATCCGGCACTCCTTCTCCTCTTTCCCTTGTTTGGAGGGGCCTCTGTGCCCCGGCGCCCCAACAGCAGGGAGCTGCAGGCGCGAGCCCAGGCCCTCGCAGGCCCACCCTGGACAGATGGGTGCTGGGTGTGGGGCGCCCGGCCCTGACTGGACACGCCTCCGGTGTCCACACGCGGGGTTTTCCGACCGACACCCCTGGCCCCCCCGCAGCCGCAAAGGGAAGGCGCTGGGCCGCGCGATGGATTAGCATCCGTTTGCGGTTCTGTTATCTCATTTTTCAAACCTGTGCGGCACCCTTGCCGCGAGCTCCCAGGGACAGCGTGGGGAGGGCTATTTATAGCCCCGGGAGTGGGGTTTTGCGTAAGTGACCACATTTAGCTGAGAGGGTTGCAATTTGAGATCAAGCTCAGTCGTCTGCTGCACACAGACGAGACTAAGTCCCACTTCCGTCTCCGGGCCGGCGCCGCGTGCGAGAGCCTGGTGCTCTCGGGCTGCCCGCCCCGAGCATGGGCTGGGCGCCGCGCCCGGCCTGGCCCCGGGGAGCCTACATTGCCCATTTCACAGGCGGCGACACACACCCAGAGCAAGCGGTTGACTTGCCCAGGCCCCGGAGCTCATAGAGGAGCCGGGCGTTCATGTGGTGGGAAGCTGTCAGGACACACGGCACCGCGTTTTCTGTGTGACCCTGGGAAAGTCACTCATCCTCTCTGGTCAGTGTCAAGCGGGGACCAGGCAGCCACTCACCTGCCCACAAGGACAGACCCCAAGATCAATTCTCCTTTAACGGAAACAACACCCACGGCCTCCGCCTGGCCACCCAGCTCAGCCTGCCTCGCACCTTAATCCTGTCCGGGACGGAACGAGGACCACCTGAGCTGGAGTACGAGGTGTGGGGACAGCGGCCAGGCGCAGGCAGCCACCAGTAGCCATTTGGCTCAGGCCCGATGCAGGGTGTGGGGACAGCAGACCCTCCTCCAGGGCCACCTGCCCAGTCCCCTGTGGCTGCAGGCTTTTGCTTGCAGCCCTTGCATGGGGGGCCAGGGCGCTGATCACGGGCTCTCGCTTGGCCCGGAGCCATAGAAATGCAAGACCGCCTGGCAGCCCGATGGACCACAGACGCCTCGCCGACCCCAGACCCGTAAACACACTTGCACGCTAGGGCTGTGGTTACAGATCTTCAGAGGCGCGTCCTGGTGGGGCAGCAGCTGGGTCCACTGCCTGCAGCCTACACCACAGTTCATGTGCGTCCCAGTGACCTGGCTCAAGTCCCACAGCTGGGGAAGCACCGAGATATGCAGCTAAAGCCAGCTCTCTGTTCCTCTGCTCACCATTTCTGCTTGCATCTTTCCTTTAAAGAAAAAAAAACAAACAAGCCTTCAGAGAGCAGGCAACAGCCTCTCAGATGGAAGAGATGGCTGCAGGGTGGTGGCGTGTCGGGACCGCAGGTGCAAAGGCACTGTGGCCACCAGAGCGAGCAGGCCTTCTGTTCTCCGAGTTCTGTGGACAGTGAGGAGAGCAGTGGGAGCCAGTTTCCAAACTGGGACGTGCTGACTTCCTGATGGGTCTTTTTATTTTTTTAAAGAAAAGGTGCAGGTTGGAATGAAGAAGAGCAGAGGCAGGAAGACAGGGGAGAAAGAAACACTATTTGTTCATTATGGTTGTTCCTTGCAGCCCCAAGTCTTAAACCAGGGACGCTGGGATGTATGTAGACTGCGCCAAACCCCTGCTCCACCTGTGCATGCCCTTAGATGGGTCTTTGATGATGTACTCGCAGGACCCCCACCGCTCCGCCTCTCCCGCTACATGATGGGGTGCCCCGGCCACCCTTCTAGCCACCCAGGCCAAGGATGCTCCTGGCAGTGTGGGTCTCAGAAGCGGCCCCAGCTCTCGCAGTGTTTGAGGACTACTCTCTGTTACTCTTTCCACGGGTTCCTGAATGGCAGATTCCCTTTTTTTTTTTTTTGAATCCCAGGAAGGGAGAAAATAAGGTTATTCCAGAGGGAGCCTTAAATCCTGTGCTCCCTCCTACAGAGTTGCAAGGACAGGTGAAGTCGGGCCGAGCGTGTCAGGCACAGGCAGTGGGGACAAAGGTCTGCACGTCTGTTCCTCGAGTCCATCTGCCTCCAGAGGAAGTGAGATGTAGACTCCTCCCGATCCCATGTGCCTGTGCCTTCGCTGAGCAGTAATTGGAGTGGAAATTACCAAAAATAAGGTCACTGGCAGCCGCAGTCATTAAGAAATGTGCGGTGAGGGGTGGCCCTGCTGGGAGGTGGCTGTGCCAGGGAGAGGAGCCAGCAGCTGTGGGGGGAGCCGGTGAGCCTTGGCTGACAGGGAGGCGGGACTTTGGGGCAGTGTGGGCATGGCCGGCAGGTAGCCACGCCGTCCACACTGGGCTCCTGGGGGCCCTGGGCTTGTCTTCTCCCCCAGGTTCGCCCTCCCAGCCCCGAAGGGCATGGGCCCCAGAACAAACCTTCCTGGGCAGCGGGCGGGCATGTCTGCTCAGGAAACGGGCTCCTGGGCAGCACCATCCACAGCTGGGACACATGTCCCAGTGCCCTCCACCCCAGCCATGGGGCCCCATCCAGGCCTGTGGGAGGCCTAGTGCCCCCTCCTGCAGCCTCCCGTCCACCTGCCCACCTGGAATCCAGCCAGGCACAGGGCCAGCTCACAGCCCGAGCGCCAGGTCTCTCAGCCCTTGTTCCTGGAGCTGGAAATGACACGCCCTCTGGTGGGCAGATGGCCTGTACCCACCTGGGCTCAGCTTGACCCCTCTGCTGGCTCCCAGCGGCTCATCTCTGAGCTCTCTGGGCAGAGTGCCCTTCACACACTGGCTGACCTACCTGAGCAGGTGGACAGCAGTGGGGAGATCTCCAGGAGGCAGGTCTGTGGGTGGAGGACGGAACCCACTAGAGTTCGGGCCCCCACCCCTCCCCTCCCCACCCTGCCGGCCCTGGCTGCTGCACCAGGTTCAGTACTTGCATCGCTGCTGTGGTGGGTGGTCCCGTCTCTGGCCATCCCTGCTGGGCGCTGTCCAGCATTACTGAGGCCACGGTGTGGCACGTGTCCCTACGTGTCTCTGGGCGGGGCGGCCCTGGAGGCGAGGGCATCACCGGGCAGGCCCGTGCGCCCTCGGCCTCAGGGTTCTTCATAGAGAGCCAGACTGTGCAGGGGGCCGGCTGAGCAGCTGGGCAGACCCCAGCCCCAGCCCCAGCTCTGTGCTTTTCTATCCCGGTGACCTTCTGAGGTCGCTCAAGCTGTGTTCCCGGCATCGCTACCGTTGTGACAGGTGGTCCATCTTCAAGAGCGATAAGAGTTCTGCTGACACACACTCTGCTGGATGCTGGGTTCACAGCAGTAAAACAGAACTGTGCCCTGACATAGCGTAGCGTCGAAGGAGGGAAAACTATCTACAAAGCTGAGAATACCATGAAGGCGGCACCAGCATGTGACAGAAATCTGTGTGGTGGTCGTGGAGGGCTTCCTGGAGGAGGCAGCACTTTCAGCCATAAGCTGAGGAGGACTGAGCCCAGGTGAGCGCAGGTGAACCCGTGGCTGCCTGGGGAGGGAGGGTGAGGAGTCAGGTACCACCATAGCCCCAGGCTGGACAGGAAGGGCAGCTGGCTTGGCCCTGGAAGGCACACAGGCTACGCTGCTTCCTGGGGCAGCCCGCTGGGGAGGGCAGGGAGGGAAGTGCAGTGGAATGTGCTTGGAGGGCACCTCAGGGCACCCCGCCCTGTGCTGCCCCGCCCAGATCGGCCATTGGACTACATGGGGCTTCCTGGCCATCCAGACTGGGGCCGGTCTGCAGGCATCACCCGAGCAGCATGCTGTGTCCTGGAGCAGCGGGGGGGCGCTAGCCTGAGCTGAGGGTGGGTCTGCCGGGGGATAGGGCCCCCGCCGGTGGTCGCCTGCCTGGACAGAGCCCCTCCACGCACTCCCGACTGGGCGCACGGAGTCCGGACTCTGCGCCTCCCCTCCGTCAGGCTCGCCCCGCGGCCGACCCTTATGATGAGTGTCCAGCGTGGAGGCGTCCTCCCAGGACCCGACAGCCACTGAGTCCAGGTCCAAGCCCTGATCTACAAACATGGAGTGACAGTCCAGTCCCGGCCGAGCAGCTGTCCCCAAGCACTGTTGATTTTTCTGCATCAGGTTGTCTGGACATTCCCACGAAGTGGGGTCAGCGTGGGTGGCCGCCGTCCAGGTTTGCCCGCCATCGAATTATGAAGAAACACATGGAGACGAACTTTTTGTTTCCAGTGTCTTTGATGTGGGGGCGTGGGGGGGCATCGTGGGGGGCATCGTAGGGGGCATCGTGGGGGTGGGGGTGGCGCAAGGTGGGATCGACTCCTCCTCGCCGTCACTCCCCGTTCTTTGCTGCATCTGGAGCTCGTCCGTCATGCGGGGCCGGTCCTGTCCAGGTGGCCGGGGCGCCTTGCCCGTCAACACCAGGGTCCCCTGTGAACACGCCTCTCCCCCCACTGCCCGGTCCTCCTCGAGGTAATTCTAGCTACTCTGGCCTCTGTACGCTTCCATGTCCATTTTCTATCAGCTCGGGATCACGCGCGCGAACACTACTAGGTTTCTCGGAGAACCTTACTGACCTGCAATCGACCGCATTTGCCTTATTGTTTCCTATTCAAAAACGCGATTTCTGTCTCTGTTTACAATTCTTTAACGGCTTTCCAACCAGTGTTATCACCGTGCCGATAAGCGGCCGCCTCGACGTGCGTGGGCTCACGCCGAGGCGCGGCTGGCACTTCGCGGTTCGCTCTCGCAACGTCATTTGCTGCCGGCGGCTGGACCGCAGCAGAGCCGCTGCTGCTGTCGCTTTCTGACCCAGCACCTGGCTGAACTCTCACTGACGCTGGGTCCTCTGCCGGTCACGCCTCCGCCCTCGGGCGGCCCGCACTCTAATGTGCGACAATGTGGCTTGGGGCACCGTGTCCGGATCGTCGAAGGAGGCTGTCCAGTGTTCTGTTGACCGGGGTTTTCTGACAGGCACCCCGCCGGGTCAGCGTTTCAGCCCCCTGTACACTGGAGGTTTGAGTCCCATCGTGGTGGACGGAGGTTTATCGGGCTGCTGTGCGCGGCTCGAGAGGGTCACGTGGCGCTCCCCCCGCTCCTCCATCACGGGAGTCGGTTTCTGGCAGAAGAGCCTGGGGTTCCACGACGGCGGGTGGTCGCGCCCGCTGAGGGACTGGCTTCCCCGGCGCTGGAGGAGGACAGGGCCGGCAGTGTTCCTCTCTGTGCCCGCCCTTTCCTGCCCGGGGGTCGGGCAGACTCACACACTGGAGAACGTCCCTCGTGCTCTGGAAGACTTTGGGTTCCAATCACTTGTTCCTTCCTCTGTGAGCTGATCCGCTCGAGTGCCATCTGGGCCTCCTGTTCTCCGTATGGAGAGACTGCTGACTTCTGGCGCCATCTCCTCGTGGGGCACAGGACTGTCGGGGTCTTTCTTCTCCGGTCTCCTGCGCTCACGGGGGCCTTTCTGGACGCTTTCCTGGCCCTCCCGCGCCCAGCCAGCCAGCGCGCCCAGCCTCCCTCTGCCGTCCGCGCTTGTCTGCAGCCACGCGCCCCCCGCCCCCCCGCCCCCACCGTACGTGTCCCCACAGGCAGGGCAGCTCGGGGTACCGGAGGCCCCGTGCCAGGCCGCCAGTGGATAGCGGTGGGCTTTGTGCCACGGGAGGGGGTGCCGTCAGCCCCTGGACGGTGCGGAAGGGGTGTCTCTGTGGGACCTCAGGTGGCAGGGAGGTGGATGGAAAAGAAACAGCCATGTTCCAGCTGCCAGCGCCATGGCTTTTCCAACAGGCACCACACCACAGGGTCGAGCCGGCTCCTCCGGGGTGCTCAGCTCCCCTCCCCGGGCTGGGTTCCTGGGGTGCGGTGCTGGGGGCAGGCAAGGGGCAGAGGCGGCACTGACCAACGTTGAGGCTCCTGGGGTGGCGGGGATCTGGACTCCAGGGCTGCGACTTCCGAGACCCCTCGTCCAGTCGTCCCTTGTCCTCCGTCCCCCGTCTGTGGCCCCAGCTCGCGCCGCGGTGCGACAGCCTCACTGAAGGTGATGGGCAGCAGTTCCCCGAGGGTATGGGCGGGACCTGGGGGCACCTGCCAGCCACTTTCAAGTGAATGAGAACGTGGGGGCTGGGGGCCCTTTGTCGGGAGAGCCCGTGGGGGCCGTGACTCCCTCGCCGGGACGCGGGCTCCGCTCCCATGTCGGCTGCCCGCAGAGCACCCGTGAGGCCCGGCGCCATCCTGGGGCCTCCGAAGCCCTGTCTCAGGGATAAAAGCTCGTCTTTGAGCCCAGCCTCAGTCGATTATAAATAAATTTATTAAATTACATGTTACTGCAGATGGTGCTGTGTATTTTTAACAAGCGAGCAGACTCGCTGGCTGGCAGGAGTGCGGGAGGGTGGAGCCAGCCCCGGGCTGGGGGCGGCCCAGCCCGCAGCCCCCCGCCCCCCATGCTGCAGCTGCCGGAGGCTGCCTGCCCGGGGAGGACCGGCCAGTGGCGCTGTGGAGCCGGCCGGCGAAGGCGGGCCTGCGGCCTGGCAGGTGGGCAGTGGGAAGCCGGGGGCACAGGCTGCAGGAGCCCTGGCCGTGGCAGCAGGCTCCTCCCGGCTCGGCCATCCTGGGGCGGCTACCACACCCGCGGGAAAGAGCCAGCGAGAAAGAGCCCGCGCTCTGGTGGGACACCCCCTCACTCATTCGATAAAGGTCACTTTTTTAAACTGTGTAGGGGTGACGGCAGGCAGTTTCAAGTGTCCAACGTGGGACAGCTGTGCAGACACCCTCCGGTGACACTACAGGACGTGTCCACCCCAGATGACACCTGCGCCGTGAGCGGCACCCCTCCCCCAGCCTGGGAGCGGATGCTCACTCCGGCCACGTGGCAGCGTCCAGAGGGCCGCTGTGCTGAGTGCAGGCCCCCGTGTAGGTCCCGCTCCCCCGGCCTCCATGGACGCACGACAGACATCGAGCCCACTTTCTAAAGGGACCTGTGTCTGCAGAAACCAAGAATGTGGGCCTGGAGAGCACGCTGTCTTGTGGGAGGATATGGGGACACAGGTGGACAGTGACACCCCCTGACGCTGACCTGCGGACCACAGGATGCAGGTGGCTGTCAGGCCTGCAGCACAGCCAGGGTGGCACTGCGCTGCAGACGCTGCAGGCCCAAGGGTGCAAATGGGGCCCAGACGACAGAGGGGGCACGTGCTGTGGGGAGATGGTAACGCCCACAAGGCACTCATGCCCGCAGACCTGGTGGGGAACCCAGGAGCCCCGTCCGGGCTGCCCACGTGGGTACAGGGGGCTTGACTTTCTGATTCTTTCTTCACCCCACGGGGGCCAGAAGACCCTCCATTGTCCCCACAGAGACGAGCTCTTGACCCAATGGGTGTCTTGAAACCTCTGTCTGTGGGGACGGGTGAGGGGGACCACTGGTGGCTCTGTCATCTCCACCCACCCAGGTTCCTTCCCAGATATTCCCCAGAGATGCCTGGGCACTGGCCAACAGGGGGTCAGCCCGGCACCCTCAGGGCCACTTGAAGGAAAGTTGCTGGCCCCCTTGTCACTCAGCAGATGGACTCCTGCTCGGTCAAGCCCCCAGACCCCGCCCCGGCACCTCCATCCCTCTGTCATTCGCTCGTCAGGCTGGCGGTGCAGGCTGCTGCTGCCCAGCCCAGCCCATCAGGCGCCTCCTTACGCCTTGGAATGGGCAGGCTCCCCTCAGTTCCCCGAGGTAGACCAGGGCTCTGGTGGCAAAAATCCAGACCCCTCGGGGCTGAGAGTTTGTGGGTCCCCAGGAGCCAAGTTTGGGAGGTGACATTTAAAGTCTCCAAAAGAAGAAGTCAGCACACACTTTACTACGCTATGGAAACCTCGCCTGCCCTTCTTTTCTTAAAGGAAAGGCGCAGCAGGAGTGAAGGCGAGCAGCCAGGCAGGGAGAGGAGTAGTTGTTCACGCAGCCGTTTCCCGGGACCCGGGACTGGAGCCGGGTGGGGGTGGCCTGCGTGCCTTCGGAGGCGGCTGCGCCTACACTGCTCCCCCCGGGCACGCCTCTGCTGTTCATTGTAAAGCCGTTTGTAGGTTAAGTGTGTCACTGCTGACAAGCGGCCGGGCTGTGGCGCCTGCAGCGCTGTGTTAACAGTAGGGGGACACTCTGAGCTGTATCCGGGCGCGTCCTGGTCGGGAGCTCGCAGCGTCCAGGCGGGACCGAGCGGCGGCCACCACGTGCTCACCTGTCCAGCAGCGGCGGTGTGTACCCATCTGCGGGCCCTCCCCAGCAGTGGTGCTGCCACGGCCGCGGTCTGAGCAGGGGTGCGCGGGGGGCCTAGAGGGGCGGAGAGCAGCCGTGTGAGGTGCGCATCCAGCGGTCTGGACCGTGTGCAGACGTGCCCCACTGGACAGCAGTCGCATTCCCCTGCCGGCCAGCTCACGGCGTCTCCACAGGTGCTCAGCGGCGTCCCCGGGGCTGGCTGTGCCCAGGGTTGGTGCAGGGTGGGGTTGGCTCTTGCAGGGGCCACATGCCTGGTGGAAGTGATGGGGTCAGGCCTGGGGTGTCATCCCCGCCACATGCACAGGGAAGGTGGTGAGGATGCTGCCTTCCACCTGCCTGCCCACCCTGGGAAACTGAGGCAGCAGCATGCCAGCCACGACAGATGGACTCAGCCTGGACTGCCTGAGAATACTCGAGGCTGCGGGGCACAGGGCCTCCCAGAAAGGCCTGTTGAAACGCGTCTCCAGGCAGGTGTGCTGCTGACCAGGGGCGGCAGGCCCCGAGGGCACAGGTCTCACTCTGGGGGAAGTCAGAGGCTTCACAAACTGCTCTCAGAGCAATGGCCCCGTCAGCCCCGCTCTTTAAACGCACGCAGAGGCCGTGCCCGCTCACAGCGGGCGTACGTGGGCACGACAGCTGCTGCTGCACAGAAACCCCCCAAGCATGTTTGTCCTTCCCAGGTGCTCGTGTGATGAGTGTCCCTGACATGACAACAGTCTCCTTTGCCGCCCGAGTCTGGCCTGGCAGGGCCGGCCAGTCCAGGCGCTGGGCACCAGTCTGTCCTCGGAGGAAGTTCGGAGCGGAGCTGGGGGTGCACTACTCCCTTCCCGAGGCTTGCAGTGCCGCTTCCCTGCGCAGCCCCTCTGCCCACGGCACGCAGTGGGCCGCAAGGGACAGGCGCACACAGGGGTCCGCAGTCAGGCTCGTGTGAGCCACTCACTGAAAAGCACACCCGTGTGCTTTGGGGGTTGTCCAGGACCAGAGGCGCAGAGAAAAGTCTGGAGTAATGCCCTCCAAGTGACGTGGGCTGCCCCGGGAAGGGTGAGGTGGGGACAGTCACCGCATGGGTAACACAGGGGCATTTTTAAGCACCGCCCACTTTAGAAGTGAGGGCCTCACCTGTCCTGGTGACCCCACCGGCACTCGGCCCTGCCCTGGCTGCGGCTGTGCTTCCTGACGCCGTCGGGGAGAAGGGGTCAGAGACAGGCGCGGGAAGGAGGCCCTTCCACTACGGTTAAGGTGTCTGATCAGTCTTGACAGTTGGTTTCCATAGAGATGACGCCCAAGCCATGTTTGGTGCAGCGGGCCCACACAACCCCTCCACACAGGTGCCACCTCAGAACTCACCACCTGGTCTTAGGCTCTGCTCTAAGACGGGCTAAACCATCAGAGGGACGCAGGGCCTCCTGGGACACCTGCCTCGTGTCCACTGGACACCCCACGCCTACAGGGAGCTACCTTGGGTGCAGTTTATTGTGTCCAGAGCAGACATCTGTGCCACCATCCAGGAATCTTCACACCGCGAACTCATTCAGTCATTGTTCCATCAGCCTGGGACCCCAAGGTCAAGGTTGAATCGGTTTTGTTCCCACTGACCCCCTAGGTCCTCAATGACTGGCTCATATAGCAGATGGATGGATGGATCAATGGAGAGTGATGGATGAACGGGGGAATGATAGATACACGATGGGGACGGATGGATAGATGGAGAGTTGACTATGGATGGAGAGATGACGGATGGGTGGCTGGGTGGGTAGACAGACATTTGGATGAAAGAATGACGGAGGATGGCTATGTGGATGGACAGACAGACATTTGGGTGACTCAGTGGCGAGATGGTGGATTCATGGATCAGTAGACGGGTGGGTGGATGCCTGGACAAAAGAAAGCCTGTTCTTATTAGGACCTGATGAATTCTGCGCCAGTGGGAAATGCATTCGCATCCTGTCCTGGGATTAGCCCCAGTCCAGCCGGTGATGAGCTGCCCTGGGTCAGCAGCTGCTCGCCCAGTCAGGCTGCACAGAGCCCCGGAGCTGGGTGAGGGGCCCGGGCCATTCCAGCCTGGAGGGGGTGAGGTGGCACTCATCACACCTCCGCACGGCCCAGCACAATCTCTATGCACCCAAATTGAGCCCTAGGCTCCATGGTATCCCCAGGGACTGATCCTCCACCCCTCCAGCCTCCGCTTCTGTGCCTTCTGCCCAGTCCCCAGACCGTCGGGGAGCCCAAATCAGACCACGGGCAGGACCGGGCAGTGGGGGCATGGGGAAGGCTGCAGTGGGGGTCAGGCAGCCCCGGCTGAGGTTGAGTGTAGGAGCCCGTGTTGCGGGCTGGCTGAGCCTCAGGGACAGCGACGGGCAGGAGGTAAGGGCTGCGGGGCAGCCCCACGGATGGGCAGCTGACGATCCGGCGCCCGGGAAGCTCGCCTCACCGCTGGGCTCCAGCAGCGGGGGTGTGGGGTGGGCGGGCGCCAGCCAGCCAGCCTTGTGGGTGGCACTGAGCTGCCTTGCTGTTGGCTGGGGCAGGGGGCTCCAGGCTTTCATCCTGAGTGACTCAGAATGCCACCCTGGACTGGGGACTCAGTTACCATCGCTGTCTGTCCCCGCACTGTCCCTTCTGCAGCCTCAACGGCGTTGAGCTCACTGGACTGGGGCTGCCAGCGGTGTCTGCTGGGGCTCATCGTGCTGTCAGTACTGACGTCACTCAACACCCTGCACCCTGGGATCTGACCCCTAGTGCAGGTGCCACACCAGACCGTCCCCCTGCCAGCCTCCTCACTGCTCCTGAGAGCCCCTCGGTCTGCAGGCTTCCTCCCTCTGCATCAGTTGGGGGGACACCGCTGCATCTCCCAAATCCACCTGGGGGTCCCCTCCTCCACAGAGCCCCCCAACCCTCCTGGAAAGTCTGCCACCCCTCCCCCGGGGCCCAGGCTGGGTGCTGCCCCCCCAGTGCCCCTCCCCTCACTGCAGCCCCAGAGCCCCCAGCACAGCTGCGGGTGTTGGGGGCTCAGCCTCTGGCCACAGGCCCACCAGCTGCTCTGTCGGGATGGGCTCGGGACCCATTTCCCCAGTGCTCCGCCCCTCCGAGGACTCACCCAACTCCTCTCAGCACAGACGGTGGCGTGTCTGAGAAGCGCGTCCTGCATCCGTGTCCCTGCCCGTCTGCTCTCCGGTGTTGGCCTGGGACGCTGTGGGGGAGCGCCCACGTCCCTGGAGCCCCACCGGTCAGCTGGTTATGGGGTTTTGCATTGCTGTGCCATGGATGCAAGCCTTGCTGCAGGCCATGAGGAGTCACCAACACGGCCGTGCACTGGGCTCAGCACAGAACAGGTGCTGACACTCACTGCCTCAGGCAGTGGGCAGTGTGGGCGCCGCACGCTGGGCAGCTGGGAGACCCAGGCACCAGACAGAGCGCGCCCCGCTCCCAGGTCCCCATCCGCAGTCAGGGCGGGCACGTTGTCACGAGTACACGTGGCTCCGTGGCCGTTTATTTGCCCACTTCAGCGCATCCGCTGGGGAGGACACTCGTAACAGACATTGACACCCAGGTCCTGTGTCCGCTTCGGGCTGACGGTCTCAGGCACACACGCGGGCCTGGATGGGGCCTGGGTCTCTGCTCTAGGAGGCCTGGCTGCAGTGCCCTGCCCGCACCCCAGGGCGCTGGGCAGCTTTGAGGTGGGTCCGGCAGTCTTGCAGTGACCATGGGTGCCCCACAAAGGATCGGCTGAGATGAGCATTTAACAGGAAGTGCTCTTTCCCCAAAGGGAAGTGGCCCGTGTAGACAGGAAGATGGGCGTCCACAGGGCAGCGGGCCCTCCTCCGTGTCAGGGTGTCATCAGGGAAGGACTCGCCCAGGGCTGGGGTTACAGGGGGGCCCAGTGCTCCTGAGAGCACTTCCCACGCAGCCTGCCATATGGGGTGCACTGTCCTCGCCCTGGGGACACCCCCACCCCAGTTCAGACAGGCACTCTGAGACCCTAGACTGAACTCTCCAATAATGAGTGGTACCCACAGACTCCCCCGAGCTGCCATGCTCCCCGCAGGCAGGCGCCGGGAGGCCTCTGGGCCAAGCCCCCATCACGGCAGGGGTACAGGGGCCAGAAGTCCCGTCAGGGCACCAGCGTGTGCCCACACCAGTCAGATATCTTTACGTGAGTAAGTAGTGGTGAGTGGCAGGCCCCAGCGGACCAGCCAGTCACAGTATTGGCAATGGGGCAGAGGCAGCCTCAGGTGACCGTTCTCCTGCCCAAGACACCCTCCACAGTGGGGATGGGGACTTGACTGTGTGACATTTCCATGATGGGGTGTCTGGGGCACCCAGCCCTGAACAGCAGGACGTTCCCAAGAGGCCAGAACAGCACGGGACGGCGACAGCACCCAGCAGAAAGGATGCATGCTGGAGACTGGTCAGGGTGAACTGAGACAGGACCCGGCGGCTTGGGCAGGGCGCTGAGTGCCGTACGAGGTCGCAGATAGGAGGACCTCACCACCCGGCCAGCCTGGTCAGGGTTTTCCTGGACAGGCAATGGCGAGACAGGGTGCAGCTTTGGGGGTCAGGAGAGAGCCTGGCAGCACGGGGTCACCCCCAGGGAGATCGAGCCCAAGGGGCCGAGGGCTGGGCAGCGCTGCCCCGGCCCTGCTGGAGCCGGTGGGGGTGTGCCCCGAGCGCTCCGCATGACAGGCATTTTGCAGGCACCAGAGCGCAGACTCACTCCCAGGAGTGGTTACGAGGGGGTGGGCGCACTGCTGGGGTGCGGCTGTCGGGCGATGGATGCAAACAGAGTTGGTGGTGACAGCTCCTCTGCACACCTGAAACCTGCGTGGCACTACAAGCCACATGCTGCTGCTGGCGGTGTCGGGCGGGGGCAGAGTGGCAGGTGAAGGAGCAACACGGTCTCCAGAACTTCAGGCCTCGTCCAGCCTAGCAGGCCCCCTCGATCTTCACGGTGCGTGTCCGTGGCATCGGTATGTGCTTTCTGCCAAGAGCCCTGGCGGGTGTGATGGACATGTGGTAACTCCATGCTCAGTGCTCTCCTCTGGAGCCTTCACTCCGGGCAGGAGGGATGGGGTGGAGCTCAGCTCAGCGCCAGCAGCCTGAGAAGGCACCGCAGCCTGTAACACCCCTGGGCTGAGGCCCCCAGTCACTCACCTCCTGCACCGTGCCTGCTAGGTCTGGCTTCCCAGGCTGGGTGGGGGTCCCAGGGGATGGAGTCCCTGGGAAGAGGGGAGAAGGGAGGGACTCTCCAGCAAGGTGCTGCAGGAGGCCCACCCCCTGCAGACTATCTGTCCTGGTCTCCAGCACCTCTGGCTCCCCCGCCTTTTACTCAATGAGGGGGGCAGGGGGACACGCCCACCCCCCCGCCCCCACAGGAGGCGGCAGCAGGTGAATGGCCCAGGCCTGGGTGGGAGAGGCCAGCCCCCAGGGAACACTGACTGACCTCAGCACCTTAACTTGGGAGAAGCCAAGAGCTTTGCCCCAGCCGGAGGTTCTGCCCAGCTAAGAAGTTCCCCGGCTCCACGGAGCTCTGTGCATTCAGCCAAGAACCCTTTAAATGCATTCGTGGGAACTGCAGTTAGTGCTTTTCTAGGTTATTAAACAATGCTTTCTGGGAGCAATACAGGGAGGGTAGCTTAGTTCCCATTTCTTTCACAGCAGGGCCTTGTCCCAGGTGCTCCCCCAGGCCTTCCTTCCCTGGACCCCACCCCCCGGGCCCTCCTACCCAGAACGCCCCTCCCTCAGGAAACTCCCCCCAGAGACTGCCTCCAAAGGGGTCCCCCCCAGGCCTCACCTCGGTGTCGCAGGGGCAGTGGCCGCAGTTGCCCAAGGAAGCAGATTGCTACGCTCCTCCTTCTGGAAGGTCTCCTCAGCCCTCTCAGCAGACACTGTCCCAGCCAGGGTGGTTACCAGGCTCCAGCTGCCTTCCCCACCCATGCCCTGCCCTCCATGACCCCGGGGCCGCCTCCCATCCGGCTGTTCTTGGCTCCTCTGGCCTAGCCCCACAGCCCTGACACATTGAGCTGTTCTCCCTGGTCACAGGCCACCCTGCATGTCTGCACTGGCTTCTGGTGTCTGAGTGTCTGGCGCTCCTCTTGTCACCACTGGTTGATCAGGCCCCCAGACAGTCAGGTTTTGACTTCAGCACTTTCTGCAATGTAGGACACGGCTCAGCCCAGACGGCACCCCGATAAAGGGGCTCCATAGCCCCCCGGTTTCTCTGTTGTAGCCGGTGTGTTTGGGGCCGGGTGGCCAGGCAGTGCTGCTCCTCGAGTGGGGATGGCCCTGGGAAGCCACCGGAGAGTTCCGAAGTGTCCCGCGGGCAGTGAAGAGTGACGGGGTCAGCTCACCGAGAACAGGGCTGGCCAGGTGGGCCAGCTTCTTGGACCCTGCTTAGCAGATGTCAGCTAAGTGGGGCATCTTGTCTGTCCAGGTCATTAATGAGGGACGTCAAAAGCCATGCTTCTCATGCGCAGATCAGTTACTCAGATGGCGGCATCAGGTCTCCAAGCAGCAAACGGAGGAGAGGCCGCTCCGTGGCTCTGACAGAAGTGCCGCTCGCTCGGGCAGCGACGCGGGAGCCAGGCCGGCAGTGCGCTGCCCGTCAGGCGCGGCCGCCCGGGCCCAGGAAAGCCTGCCGTTTCACGGCATCAGCCGCCAGCGGTACCTCGTCGATGTGGTTAGCCCCGGACAGCCCGTCTGTCGTCGAGTCTGCACCCAGCCTGGAGCGGGGCGGTGACTATCGCTGTCCTGGGGCAGCTGGCAGTGTCGCTTGCCGGTGGTCTGGGGCCAGCGAGGAGCCACCTGGTGAGAAGGCGGGAAATGTGTTCTCTGTAAGGCCGACTCCGGGATGTCTGGGCTCTTCCGAAGCTGTAGGCAGTTGGGTACCCTCCCCGAGACCACGGGGCTCCGTGGCTGCTCAGGGCCTTCACGGCTCTAAGTGCGCGCGGCACCGAGGTCGCGATGGACCGCACGCTGCCTGGTCAGACAAGCCCAGGTGGGCCAGGTGATTCGTGGTAGACAAGCATGCTCGCTGACAACGCAGCGTCGTCAGAGACAGAGCCCCAGAAAATCCAAACATTTGGAAACCGATCTCATTTGAAAGAATGGATGGGTCAAAGCAGAAATGAAATGTGTGGGTGCCACGAAAGCAGTCCCTCCTTAAACATTTTTCTCTGAAAGCCCTCAAATCGACGACCTCACCTTCTGCTCTTAGACGCTGAAAGACAAAGAGCAAACTAAACCCAAAGTAGGTGGGAGGATGAAGATCACAGCTATTGATGAGATGGAAAAATAAGGACTGAAAGTGGCTCTTTCGGGACATCGACAGGAGTGACGTGCCCCAGCCAGTCGGCAGGAACACCGCCACGGTGCAGCCAGAGCGCCAAGTGAGGGCCCGACCTCACTGCCTGGCGTCCTCTGTGCTCCCCGCTCTGAGCCCTTTCTTCCGTCCGCTGTGTCTCAGCATCACCACCCTGGTCACTCAGCAACACTGGTCTGAAATCAGGGGGAGCTGGTCCTCCAGCCTCATTCCTGTGCAAAACCTTTCAGGCTCTGTGTACTTGCAGTCGCATCTGACGAGTGGGCAGCCCGTCGCCTCCTGAAATCCAGCTGGTTTTTGACTGAGTGGCGTTGGGGAGAGCTGGTCCTAATAGGACAACAGACGCTTCTCCACACACACGGGAGGTCTCCTGACACGGGTCTTCCTCCGTGACAGGTCCTGTGTCTTGCACCAGATTGAGCTGTGTTTCTGGACATACTGCAAAGGCGTGTTTCAATTTCCACTGGAGGTTGCTATGGTACAGAATTAAAATTGACGCAGAGCTACTGGCCTCCGAAAGGGCCCTAACCTTCTAGCTCGCCAGGTGTGACCCCCAGACTGGGTGGTTCAGGGTGCAGAGAGGACTTTTCAGACGCAGGCCTCATGTTTTTCCACCTGTGGGCAGGAGGGGTCGTCACCCGTCAGGGGAGAGGAAGGCACATCCCTAGAGGACAGCTTGTCACACTGCTGAGACAGTGCACCTGGGCACCCGCGCGGGGCAGCCCGTGCCGCGGTGGAGAACGGCGAGGCAGAGCCCTGTCCCCTCGGCACCAGGTTCCTGTGACCGAGCGAGCAGCAGGGGTGGCACGCACGTCTCTGCCCTCGCCACGCCGTTGCAGGCACTGCGCACGGACACACGGAACCCTCCGCCGGATCCCTGGGAAACCCAGGCCACGTGCTCCTGCCTCTGCAGCAGGCCTGGGACAGCTGGCACCGTGCTCAGTGTGGCCTCTCAGCACCGCCGGGTCTCTGGGAGGGGCGTGGACATGAGTGCCCGCCCTGTGCTCAGTAATTTCTGAGAGGCTCCCAGGGCCCGCTGAGCGCCTCCGGCTGCCCACGTGACACGGACGCACAGGAGCCAAGCTGCACCTCCGGCTGCCCAATCAAGGTGGCAGTCGGGATTGGCACCCAGGCCCATTTGCTGAGGGGAGCCCTGTGCCCTTTCCCTGGTCCGAACGACACGAGTGAGCGTCAGACCCGCAGCTGGAGGCCTCTGGGGACGGCTGAACCCCACCGTTCGGCTCCCCTCCCAATTCCATGTGGCATTTCTTTGCTTAAAAGATGAGGGTTGGTCAGGGTTCCTGGTGGCATTTATTCTCAATTGGTATTTAATATGTTTGCCAAGACTGTCATCTTGAAGCAGGAAGTGTTCAAATAGCAGTGACTCAGACCCCAGCTGACAGCCACAGACACAACGACGCACCCGGTGGCTGCAGAAAGCTCTCGTCCACCTGAGGATTTCTTGGGGTCACTCAGATCTCAGCCCTGGAGAGTCCAGGGTACTCTGCTCATCTTCAGGACTGAGAGGAATGTGGGGCATGGCTGTGAAAGCAGGCACCCCTCGTGGCCACCCTGCTAGCTGCACCCCAGCCCACCAGCCTCCCCTCAATCTCGTCAGCGCTGCCAGCCTGGCCCCGACTCCGCTCCTTAAGGCTGAGCCCCAGGATCCCAGGCCGAACCTCCAGCCAGTTGCATTCTGGATTGGGGGTCCCTTGCCCACTGCTCTTCCAGAACTTGCTACTAGAAGCCACCAGAGATCCAGCTGTGTCGGCCCCCAGCACCCTCACGTGGGAGCTCACACCCAGCACCCGTCTGCCGCGTGCTCTCCGGTTGAGCCTGGGCCCGGCCTGCAGGGCCAGGAGGGGGAGCGGGAGGAGCATGGGGCACACGCCGGGTTGGTCACAGACATTACAGCATGGTGGCTGTTAGGTGTCATGAGCCATGCGGTGGTGGCCACCTCCCAGCCACGGCTTTGTCAGCATGTTTATTAGCATGTTGCCTGCAGCGTGCGGCCTCACTCATGATGAGCAGTCTCAGCAGTGGCTCCCCAAGGCCATGGTGACCCACGGGTCAGTGCTGAAGACAGAGCCCTCGGGTCAAGGCTGGCTCAGGGACTTCAGATGCGCGTTCCTAAGCGAGCAGAGCCGTGTATGATTCTGGAAGAGATCAAAGGAGGGAAGGGGACAGCAAGAGGGTGGTAGCTGACAGGAGGACTTTTAGGCGGTGACAACTCTGTGGCTGAGACGTGCAGCCGTGACATTACATGCTGTCCCAGCCCACCAGCCACCAGGAGTGACTCCCCGGCCAAATGGGCTTTTGTGAACAATGCCGTTGGCCTCAGCTCATCACAGTGCGAATGTAAGCACTGTCAATGCCAGAGGAGCCGAGCCCGGGGTGGCAGTGCCAAGGAACTCAGTTCTGTCTGCTCAGCTTTTCTATAAACATAGAAACGTTCAGAAACGTAAAGTCCTCTTTAAAGTGAAACACGACCAAGCAGTGCAGACCCTCCGCCGGGCTCCCTCGGGGTCCCAGAGGAAAGTGGGGTGGCTGGCAGGCTGGGAGTGTGTGGCTGGGAGGGATGGGGCGAGGTGCAGGGCCAGGCCCCAGCCACTGCCCGCTCCTGAGAGAAACCCGCTAGAGGCCGCCCCCACCTGGGCACCCTACAGCATGGACCCTGCCCTCGGGTCCCAGGCGGTCTCGGTCTCGCTCACAACTTGACGCAGGTTGTAACTTCCCGGCGCCCTGCTCGTGGATGTGCACTTGAGGTCTGGCCCCTGGCCGTTGTCAAGCACCATGTCCCCCCTCTCCCTATCTGCCTACCACATGGACGCAGAGGGGGCCCCAGGTCAGAGGCTCTTTGTTGAAGCAGCCACACCTGGGGTCCTGAAAGAGCCCTCGGACGCAAGCCACCACCGCTCGGACCAGCCCAGGCAAGGGAGGCCGCCTTCCATTACTGCTGGTCCCCGGGCGCAGGTGCAGGCAGCCGTGTGCAGACGGACACGTCAGCGTCCAATCTTCTCTGCTTGCGGGAGGTTCTGACGACCGCACAGGCAGCCCTGGGCAGGGCACAGGGTGGTGCCTGGAGAGGGAGCACCCTAAGCAGGCGTCAGGGGAGCCCTTCTCAGGAGAGAGTGGATGTGGCAGGGTAGAAGGCAGCTGTGTGTGATGGAAACAGAGACCCTGGGACCCTAGGACCGGCTGCTTTATATGCTGATGAATACCTGAGGGGGCCCCAGATTCTCACAAAGCCCCAACCTCCATCCCAGGAGGGGCAGGCAGCAGCTGGAGGCTGAATTACATCACCATTGGCCAGTGGGTCCCTCAATCAAGCTAAAGAGTGAGCCACCATGCTGGGGGCTCCCTGGAGGCGGTGGGGCACGACAGGGTGGAAGCGCTCACCTGCACCCTGCCCTGAGCCTTCACCAGCCATCCCAAGGTGCGCCTTTTACCTGGGCTGGCCGAGCGCTGTCCTGGGCACTGCGAGCTGGCCTGGCAGTCGAACCAGAGGCGGGAGCCAGCTCACAGCCAGGCCAGAGGCATATGGCCACAACTCTGGTTGTCAGGCCTGGAAGGGGCACTGCATGGCCGGAGCCCTTCAGCGGGGATCAGCCCAAGTCCATGGTGGACATGCCCAAGAAGGGATGGTGCCGGGAGGCGGGGCTCAGAACAGGCAGCTGTGAGACCCCACATGACCTGCCACACTCGGGGGAAACCGAGGCCCGGGAGCAGATGCTCTCAGAGAGGGACCCTGGCCAGCAGCTCCTCTCGTGGGGGTAAGCGAGCTCTGAGCATCTCTCCTCATGAGGCCCCCCGCTCACGACATGTAGCCCATCACCGCCCAGCGGCTCACCTCCAAGCACCATCCCATTGACGGCTTCCTGTGCCCGTTTGTTTCCTTCTTGGGGAATGTTGCCCCTCCTCCACTCAGACCAGGACCCTGACCATTTTATGGGACAGAAGGGAGTTACCTCCTTAGCTCAGGGCCAGGACAGCTCCCCCAAACCCCAAGTGGGTGGTCAGCCCTCACCGCTCCTGTCCCCAGCCTGGCACAGAGGCCCACACGTCCTGCAAGGCCAGGGTGGGCATCCTGAGCCTGGTCCCTTCGGACATGGCTGAGGCTGGCAGGTGCCATGTCGGCGGGCTCGCTGCCGAGTGGTCCTGGGAAGGGCTGGCAGGCCATTTGGAGGGTGGTCGTTCCCAGGAGCCTGCTGGCTGTGTGCACAGCAGGAGTAATACCAGACAGACCCCAGCCCGTGCAGGCCTCAGCCTGTGGGATGACAGGGACACACTGATCACCCACACCCCACTGTCACGCGCTCACTCCTACTCGGCAGATTGGACCCAGGACCAGGGGCCCAAGGGAGCACACACAGTGAGTTGGCCACTGAGGTACCTCCCCCGCCAGCTCTCCAGAGACTGTCCCGTCAAGTTTAAGTCCAGCCAGGCCCTGTGGCCATGGGCCTGCGAGCCACCCAGGGCATGTGCCCGTGCAGTGGGACCTGGACATGGGCAGCCCCGGCCCTGCCACCTGGAGCCTGTCTTCCCATCTCCTGCCTTAGGACCTTACCAGTGTCCTGGGCAGCCACACCAGTGACCACAAACCAGCACCTCAATGTCCTGGGGGCACTTAGTCAATGTCAAGAGGAGAAATCAGGGTGTCGCTGGGCCAACTCTCCCCAGGTGCAGACATATCTTTTTGGGGGGCGTGAGGCCAGTTCTGGGGCTCTCCCAGTGGGCAGTCTGGTGATCTCTCTCCCCTCAGCCCTGAATCCTGGGTGTTGGGATCCAAAGGAAGGTGCTGGGGGCCTGAGGGGCGGGCCCATAGCTGGGGTTGGAGAGGGCAGGCCTGAAGGAAGCCCGAGAGCCGCCCCCGGACACTGCCACCATCCTTGCGTCCCCTGCTCAGGCCCCTTCAGTTACTCTGCTCTAGAAGCTCTCCCCACATGTTCACCAGTTCCAGTACCCTTGCGTTTCCAGCCTCAACCCTTCCCCATGCCCGACACCAGTGCCCCCATCCCAGCCTGCCAGTCTGCCTCTGCCATCTTCGTTGTCTTCCTCTGGCATCAAGCCATCTGGCACACATCTCTGGGTGCCCCTGCACCCAGTGGCAAGCCGCCCCACCCCCCAAGCCAGCTGGCACACCTGGGCCCAGCTTGCCAGTGGATCCTGGGGGTGCAGAGAAAGGGAGGGCCACTGCTTGGTCCTCCCAACACAGGAGGCAAGAGAAACGAGGACAGACTTGCCTCAGCTCATACCTCAGTTCCCCACCTGTCCGAGAGCTGAGTTTCCTCTCACAGTCTAGATCTGGGCCCTGCCTTCCTGAGGGGCTAGGTTTATAAGTGATCAGCCCTTCTGACTCCTCGGGGAGGATCAATCCCACAAAGAGAATAGGACCCAAGAGCAAGAGATGGGACCTCCGAGCTGGACGAGACTTTGCCAGGCTTATCAGTAGGAACCTACTGCCACTTTAAAGATAACCGAGGTAAACAGCAGCTGTAAAGCAACTGAGAGGTGGTCTCTACGGCTGGAGTTCAGTAGTTGCAAGCACTGAACAGGCCAAGGAGCCAATAGCTTAACCGCTCTTGGCCAAAACCTACCACAAAGTGGCTGCCGAAGACCCGGCCTTAGCATCTGCATCCTGGGCAAGAAAGCCAAAGGAAGCGAGGGATTGGCACTTACATTAGGAAAGTTAAAACCTCCCTGGAAAACCCTAGTCATTAAATTTGCTCCTGCATCTCATGAGCTAGAAATTATGCTCTTTCCAGTTTCAGGGGGGCCAGGAAGTCACTCACTTCTGAATCCAGGCGTGTTGTACCCAGACACCTGGAGGGCACTGCACAGAAGAATGAGCGTTAGCCGTCAGGTAGAACCCAGCAGCGCTTGACCTGCCGGGCTCCTGGCGTCCAGACGCTCTTGAACTGTGTCCCCTGGGACCCCAGCCTCACCTGGGAGAGCCCCACAGGCTGGAGGGCGTGTGTCCAGAGTGAGGCCATGTGACCGAGGGACATGAGACACCGTGTCTCTTCGGGAGAGAAAGCTGCTTCCACTTTTTTTCAGCCCCTGTGGTTCCCTGGCTCAGAGCTAGGAACCAACTGGGGTACATGACTCCCAAGTCACCTGAGAGGCAGCCCCTGTCCTGAACTCCATGCATTTGTGGGGTCAAAGGAGTCAGGGACCAGGCCTCAATCAGTGGGTCCTTCTGTCACCAGACACCGAGCTCCAGGCCAGGGCCAGCTTCTCAGCGCCGATTCCAGGAAGGTGGCACCCAGGACGGCTCGGCCGCCTGTGGGCGCAGCCCAGGCCACCCTGCAGCCAACTCCAGCCCCCACAGGGAGCCGGCCTGCAGCCTGCAGAGCAGCCCACACACTGACGCACCTCCAGTTCTATTTTAGACCAAGCCTCATGCTCGCGCCGTCCCACAGGCCTGCACTTCACAGGGAAGAGGCCGCCACTGAGCGGCCACAGAAGGGCGCAGCTCCCTCCCCGCCGGCTAGCAGGCCCAGCTCCCAGCAGACGTGGAGGCTGCATCCTGGGGAAGCAAGTGTCAGACGTGCTGGGGGTCCTCAGACCCAGCAGGGAATGTGTGGGTCAGCAGACTGGGGCCCTGCCCACCTAGGTCATGTGGCCTCACCTTGGCCACACCCCTTTCCTTGGGGACAGCATCCACGTGCCGCTACCTCGCCGCACCCAGAGGCCCCTGCCCCAAGTTCCCTCCAGTGCTGGGGGCCTGCTCCCTGGTGGCAGGCAACCCGCCCGGGCCTCCCCCGAGCTCAGGGGCCTCCCACAGCCCGGCTAGTGAACGCCCACCCGCTGCCCAGCCTCCCAGCCGGCCTCACGTGTCCTTCAAAGGCAGGTGCGGTGCATTATACATGTCGTCACAACTCGACCTGACAGCCAGCCCAACAGACACTGATGGACCAATGGACGGAAGGATGGGCGGACAAACGGATGAGCGGCTGGGTGGATGGAGGGGCAGATGTATCTATGCAGAGTCGGGAGGACGGTGGGTGGGAAGGGACAGGAAGCGCCTCGGTAGAACTTGTCGGCCAAGTGAGGAAGAGAAGCCCGTGACCTGCCCTCACCCCAGCCTCACGTGCACCGCCTGGGTCCAGAGGCTGTGAAGGCCACCACAGCCCCGAGGTGGGTGAGCTGGAACCCGGTCACGCCTTCCCTTTCAGAAACGTCTTCTCTGATGGTGGTGAGAGCACATATCGAATAGCAGTTCTATCCTTTCCAGGCGCGCACTAGTCACAGGCACGTGCACACGCAGGCGGCCGCCCCCCAGCTCAGAACGCCCTCCTCTCCTCACAGACTGTCCCCAGACCCCTCCCCAGCCCTGCACACGGCTGCTGTCTCCAGTGTGACTTCCTGGATGGGTCACAGCCTCTGTCCTGTCACTCAGCAGTGTCCTCGGGTCCCCGACGCTGCAGCAGGGTTAGATGTCCTTCCTGAGGGCCAAGTGGCATCATGTGTGCTGCCCATTGTGGGTCTGCCCGTTTCCCCGTCGACGGCCCCCAGGTCCCCTCCCAGACTGCTGCCGTGGAGCCCTAGGGACACCGTGCTGTCAGACCCTTTGGGAAGAACCGCAAGTGCTAAATGTGGAATCACGGGTTCGCAGGGTAGTTCTGGGCTGTGTTTAAACAGCTGCACAGCGGCTGCACCCTTTCCACCCCCGGTGCCTGTCCCTAAGTGCTGCCCCGCGGTGCTCCCTGACCCTGCTGAGACGGGTGAGGGGGTGTCACCAGAGGGCGGGTGGGTGACACGCACGTGGCCCAGAACCCACACGCCCTTACATGCACCTGACCCGAAAACGTCTGACTCCAGTGTCGCCGACACAAGTGTTCACGCCCGCAGGCACATGAGCTGGTGTGTCCCGGGGAGGCGGCCCTGGCCACAGCAAGACACATGTGACACCCGATTGGACAGCCAGGGTCACAGATCAGCAGGGACGGGCCAAGAGGACTGTGGCCTTGCTCCCACCATCGCGGCCACGTGCACACACAGGTGTCCACACACAGGTGTCCACACGCACTCAGGACCGCCACACGGCCCGGCAGGTCCACTCCCACCGGGAGCCCACAAGTGAGACTGTCCGAGTGCCCAGTAGGGCAAGGCCCCGTCTGCAGTGGGCAGGCCTGATGCCTTCGTGCACATGGACTGTGTCTGACGAGGACCCATTCGCGTGTCGTGGATGAGCGGACACCTGCTGTCGGACCCCTGCTGTCGGACCCGCTGTGGTCAGGACAGGCAGGCCAGGGGTAGAAAGCAGACTGCTGATGGGCTGGGGACTGGCTGCTCGGTGACAGCACTTGTTTCCAGGGAGAACATTTTTGCCTATAGAACCCTCTGTTAAGGTCCCAGCTTCGTGCCCGGGGACCCTGACTAGTGTCCTGCGTGGTCACCAGTGCCCAACCGCACATGTGATTTGGCAGCTGACTTGTGAGCAATGCATTTTCCTGGGCATTTCTCTGGGGCGTGTGGGCACGTCGTCTGACCCCGGCAGACCCGCAGGACCCTGAGTTCTGGCCGCTTCCTGGATCCCCAGCCCCTGTGCCAACCCAGGACGCCACTTCCCTGACCTCAGCCAGAGTAACGGTGCACATCAGGGCCGGCCAGTCCCCCACGTGTCCAGGGCTCCCTGTGCCAAGGTCTCAGTTCCAGCCGCTCCTGCTGAGGCGGCTGGGGGAGGGCAGGCCGGCGGAGGCCAGAGCGGAGGCCCCGCAGGCCCCTCAGGCTGTCAGTGCTGACATGGCCCGGGGTCAGTGCCCTCGGCGTGAAGAGCAGACTTCTTGAAATGCACCGCAAATGAGCTGCTCCAGGTGCGGTGATTCGATCACCTGGGCCACACGGCCTCTGGGCCACTGCGGGCAGCTCCCCATAGGAGCAGGCCAGGGTGCATGGACGCGGGTCAGAGGAACTCTGCACCCTCACCTTCTGGAGGGTTTGCATCCAGGGACCGAGGCGGAACCTTCTGGAGAGTGACCAGTAAGGGGCAGTCTCATGTCTGGTCTGCAGAGCAGGGGCCCTCCTGCTGCAGGTTCTAGAGCCTGCACCCTGGTTCTCACGGGCATGTGCCCAAGGCGCCGCACACCGCCCTGTGTCCAGACAGCCGCAGCGGGTCCTCAGTGGGGCCACTGCACGGTGGGGCCGAGGGGCCGGCAATGTAGCCGGGAGACACGCAGGTTGTCCAGGGCCAGCCTCAGCCTCTCGGCAGCCAGCCTCACGCAGGACTCTGGACGGGCGGAGTGACGTGCCCAAATGAGTTGCCCACTTCAGACCTACAAGGTCGTGCATGTGTGACACCGACAGCTGTCCTCCCCTGGAGGCACATGTGACACCAGACCACAGAGCCCCGTTTCCGTGGGTGTCTACCCTCCCTGCTCGTTGGGCACCATCCACGGTGTCAGCAGCCCGGTGGTCCAGAGAGGACGTCGGGGTGTGGGGTCGCTGCCGACAGCCCCCTGGGGGCGTGCGGCTGGCCCTGCCCAGTAAAAGCACTGCCGGGGGGCTCCGCGAGGACTAGTGGGGAGAAAGGCGCTTCAGGTCGAGCCTGGCGCAGGGGTGGGGCTGCCCTCCAGGTCATGCTGCACTCAGGGCTCCGGCAGAGCACACGGCGGGACGGTCACCGCGGGTGGTGCCAGCGAGACCAGGGCTGGGTGGTCGCACCTCTCTGGAAGGTCCGTGTTTGCACCCCTCCATGCTGGTCAGACCGAGAGCTGCCCAAAGCAAGGGTCCAGCCAGCAGCCACGGGAGCAAAGAACAGGGACACACTAACAACCACCCAGGGGAGCAACACCCTTGCTTCCTCAGCAGGTGAACTGACCACAGGGGAAAGGAGAGCAGCTGTGGTGACAGGCCAGCCAGATGTGACCTGAGATCCACCTGTTCCTCTCATGATGCCCACAAGCCACCGGCCCCTGGGAACCGTGATGAGACATGGGCAGCCCCAGCCACCGTGATGTGCGATGGTCGAGAGTGAGGCTCCAGGCCAGGCCCCACGTGGTATCGTGTTCACTCTGATTTCTAGCCAGCTGAGCGCTGGCAGGCAAGGTAACAGGAAGCTGGAAATCACACCAGAGTCCCCTGGGGCAGGGGTGGCAGTGGCGGAGAAACTGAGGCAGCGCGAGCCACAGGCTCCAGTGGAGCAGGCTGCTGCCCTGCGTCCTGGGACACTCCTCCCTCACGACACCAGAGAGACGACTCCTCCGACACTCCCAAGGACTCCAACTCAGTCACAGGAGGCTCTCGGGCGTGCCCCTCCTGTCCCCTGGTTTCTGTGGCACAGGAGAGCCGACACGTGCGTGTCGTTATCACGGGACATTGGCTCTCTGCACACGCGCCCTACGGGTCTGGACAAACGTCTGTGAGGCAGGTCCGCGCTACAGCCTGCAGCGCACACGTCCCTGCCCGAAACCCCCCGCCCCTCCGCCCACCGTCCCGTTCGCCTTGTCCGGTGCTGGGGCACTGGCACGAGACAGCGCGCAGCCTTCCAGCGACAGCTTCCCTTCAGACACCATGGAGGCTGCCCGCGCCCCCAGTGGCCGGCAGCCCACTCTCTTCCAGCACATACAGCGGCGCTGCAGACTGGACGGGCCACGGCTGGGCGGCCTGTCACCTACGAAAGGACACCTTGGCAGCTCTCAAGTGCCGGCTGTTAGGAATACAGCTGTCCCCCATCCGTGTGGGGTCGTGCGTGGACAGAGGCTTCAGCTGACCCGGGTAAATACCAAACAGTGGCCACAGTGGGGTCTGGTACGTGTTCGGGGCCTTCGCTGCCCGCTGTCTCCCAAGCGCCACCGCCTCCAGTGCTGAGGCCGCTGCTCGACATCGTTGCCAGAACTTGGGCGCTGGGGTCCGGGACAGTTGTCGGGGAATCCCACTGCTGTTTTGACTTCAACTCCCAAAAGCCGTGCCATGTGGAGCCCCTTCCCGTGCTCGCTGGTCGCCTGTCCTCCCCGGGGGTCCGTCAGGTGCTCTCCAGTCTTCACGCGCCGTGTGCACGCTGCTGAGTGCCGTGTCCACTGTGCCTGCTGGAGGCATCCTTCTCCCTCCGTGTCGGCAAAGATCTTCTCCAGCGTGTGGCCTGAGTGTTTTGCGGAGCCAGTGCTTCACTTTAATGAAGCCCTGGGTCTCTTTTCTGATGTGCTTCCATCCTCTTCTATGAGCGCTGTAATTTTGTGCTGTACATGCAGGTCATTTTTGGGCACCACCTGAGGCCTGTGCCGAGCTCTTGACACTGGGTGACCGACTGCTCCAGCACCAGGATCATCTTGCCACGGAACGGCCTCTGCTCCCGGGGCAGGGACCCGTGTGACTGTGGGGGCGTTTCTGGGGGCAGTCGGTCCCACGATCTACTGGTCTATTTTTCCCACCAATGTCACCCTGTCTTGATCACCGCAGCTTCACAGGAAGCCTTCGTGCTTCTCCTGCAACATCGTGCAGGCTGTGTGTCTTCTGCCCTGCACGTGAAGGCCAGGGTTCATGTGTCAGTGCTGACAAAGGACTGGCCGGGTCGCACTGTCCTCTTGGGGGCAGTCTTAAACAGCACCTGCCTGCCAAGGGCAGCAGCTGTGATGAGAATGAAACGCAGGCCCACAGCAAGCACGCCATGAAAGCCATGAAAAAGGGAGACTCGACTGTGAAGACGATTGCACGTTCAGAGGCACAAAAGGAGGTATTAAATCCTCGAGCTAAGAACGTGCTGTTTACGTGACGCTGAGAGAACAAAGAGAAGACTGAAACGACTGCAGCAGCAGGACACTTCTGACAGATGGATCGGAAGATGAAATTGCAAAGACTCTCCCAGAAGAAACGCGGGCACTGGAGAGGACAGAGGTGCCGTGGGCAGCAGCAGCAACAGGCCACCGCACGGGGAGAGGCGAGAAAGGAGTGAGGAGCGCTCCCTGGAACCGGGGACAAAGCCTCCCCCGGAGGGGTCTGAGTGCCCGGCACAGGAGAAGGAAGTCACTCAAATGACTTGAGCAGAGAAGGGCAGGGCGGGGGACAGGGAGGGGACAAGGGTGCAGGAGACACCGAACATGGCTGTCCCGGCCCCCACACGACAGAGCACTTCCCTCCAGCGCGCCCACCTGCACTGGGTGGCCCACAAGCACCTGAACAGAATGTGTGTGCGATGCCGTCAGCCCGTCGGGACGGGGCAGCTGCCTGCGTCTCGCTCACCCTTCACCCTGCCGAGGCTGCGCCTGGCAGGGGCTGTGGCCGCTCTGGAATTGCTTTCTGTAGGTCACGACACGTGCCTTCATTTCCAGTCACTCTGTCCCTCAAGCCCGTTTCTCAGCAAGTTTTCCCCATACAGCCACCTTTGAAGTGCAGTCCCGAGGGCACATGCCTCAGGGCTGCCGTGCGTGCGGGCCAGCGGACCTGACTGAGAACGGCCTCGCCATGGCCTCGTGCGCCACCGCAACTGCAGGCGCGGCTGGCTTTCGAGGGCAGAGGCGGAGGGGTCTGTCCGGGCGCGAACGCCCCACCGCGCTCCAGGCCTTCTGGCGCCTGGTACCACAGAGCCACTCGGCGGGGCGCGCTCCACTGGCCGCCTTCTGCCGCTCTTGAAACCACGCGCAGGCCTTGTCATCAATTCTCACGCTACCCGCTGTCACCAGTTTCCCGCTACAGTGAAGGTGCCGGTGGCCGCTGCTGGCCGGAGTCTGGCGGCTGCCCCTCCTGTCTGCTCTCCCCTGCGGCTGCACTTGCCGGTCGGGGCGCTAACTGCGCAGGGCCCGCAGCTGCCCTGCTGCTCTGTCCAGTGACTGAGGACACACCGCTCTCCAGTCCCCCACAAACCTGCCAAGTGAAAACTGCAACCACGTAGGCGTGTCTGCCTCCCTTCATGCCGGGATGGACATATGCACATTCACTTACTTTGTGACCCCAGAAGACAATGTCATTTTGCCTCACTGCTGTCTGTTGTTGAATTTATATTTTCCTCATGCCTTTTGCGCACTTGGCCTCTTTCCCCTCCCGGGCGACGAAGTTCCTTTAGCTTTCACTGCAGCACAGGGCTGCTGGGGACACGCTATCCTGCTGCAGCTCTCAAGTCCTTTCCTGCGCTTGACGCTTAGTGCTCTCCCCGCACAGAACTCGGGGTCCCGGGAGCCGCCTGCTGCCCTGTTTGTAAATTTACTCTGGTTGGGGTTCTCTGGGCTTCTGGGAAATTTTCATTTTGGACCCATTTCCTCTGCATTCTGGAACCTGAATAGCTAAGCCTTTGACACTGCCCCACAACCCCTAAGACTGTGCTTATTTTCTTACCTCTCTCCTCCTCTGCGTTGGCTCAGTTTTACAGACGCGTCCTCAGATTCACTCAGTGAGTCTTTGCTCCGCCATCACCGCTGGGACTTCAAGACCAAGTAGCGCGGTTTTAAATTTCGAGTGATTCTACTTCTCACATCCCCACTGGAGTCTTTTTTGCCTAATTTCTTTCTTCATTCATTATGGATGGACCTTTACTTAACCGGGACCGGGTACTGTAATGCCGTCTTTAAAATCCCTGTCGGACAACGCCAGCCTCTGAAGCTGGGACAAGCCTGTACCGTGAAACTGCTGAGCGCCGTGCAGGGGCGGCTCTGGCTCCACGGCCGCCCCGTGAGTCTCACTCTTGGGAGCGCTGGTGCCCGGCTGCAGAGGTCCCCGTGCAGGCGCCACGGCGGCGCCGTGTGACCTGCACGCTGCGGTCACTCACCCTGGGCACGCAGAGCCCAGACGGCCACAGGTCTGGGGCAGCGTTTACACAGGCGGTGAAGCAGTCCCTCTCCGGCTCGGTCGTCTCTGAGATGCGCCCCTCGCTTTGGTAGCTCGCATTTCTTGGGCCAGAAAGGCTGCAGTTTCCACCAGGGCTCAGATGTCCACACGCCTGCATCCACGCCCAGTGCCTCCAGGTTTTTAGCACCCCCACCCCAAGCTGCTTGTCCCCTCTCCTCCTCGAGAACCATTTCGTTTGGGCTGGGGGAGGTGGCGGGGGTGTTGTATTTTGCCCAAACCTTTTGTTATTTAAAGAGTCCACCTCAGGAGCTGACCTGACCCTCCAGTGTTGACACTCAGCCGCACTGCCTATTAAACGTGCAGATAAAACCACTTTCGGACAGACAGTGCTTAAGAAAATCCTCTCCCTGTTTTATCGAGATGTCACTACCAAAAATCAAATTATAAACCGAGTGAACACATGCGTACCTGGTGGGTTTGTGGGGGAGTCAGGAGACAAGACACAGACCCAGAGGACACTGAACCCACGTGGTTCGGAGACGGGCAGAAATCTCCAGAGCCATTTGCTCAAGAGGACCACCTTTTAAACACTCAACTTTGTCGTCTGAAGAGCTGGAGAAGTCTGCACAGGGCGGCAGTGTCACTTTGCATCACCGTTAAGTACGCAGAAAAGTAAAGCAACGAGCAGAGAACTTTCACTCGGGGAAGAGTGAAGGGAAAGACCAAGCAGCCAGGTACGACGCTTGCCAGGGACAGACGTCACACAGTAGAGGGTGAGCCCTGAGCATGGGTCTGTGTCGGTGCAGCTGGAAGGGGACCCGCCAGGGGTGGGGGGCGATGGGGAAATGAGCTAAATTCCCAGTCATCAGTCGAGAGCAACCGCGATCCCCGTGCACAGCCTGTCGCTGGGAGCTGCCCCACTGGGGTGTGGGTAGGGGACACCGATGGCGTGCCGCCAGCAGACTCCAGCGGTGCTGGCTCAACACCCATAAGGAGCTGACCAAAGCACAGCAGGGCCACTGTCGAGTGCCCCTGAGTCAGCGGCGCGTCAGCAGGTGACAGCTAAGTCCAACGTCCAGTCACAGCAATGCGAGCGTGTTTCAAGGGAGCGATACTGGGGACAGAAGCGGTGGAAGGCTCTGGGGATGAGGCACGGGGCTAGCGGGCCCTGTAACCAGCCCTAAGTGATCACACGTATGGCCCGCACATTCGAGCGCCAACTCAAGGATCTGCGACGGTAGAACAGTTGGCACACACCCTGCACTGTGACTGAGGGCGGGTCTGGGTCCCTCCCATCAGAACACGGTTTTCTCCCTCCATAAAAGGCTGTGTCTGCACGTCAGGACCCTGTGTGGGGAGCAGGGATCCGAGGGCGGTGACAGCTTGTGCCCCAACTTCTGTAAAGTGGCCCTGGAGCCAAGTGCACGGCGCCCCTGGTGGCCACTGCAGATCAGGTTTTGGGAGGGACCCCAGCACCCCAGGAAAGCTTAGGATGCCAGCCCCGGCTTCCAAGGGCACAGTAAGCAGCTCGTTAACTCAGTCCGAGTTTGTCGCCACACAATGTGGAGCATCTGTTTAAGGACAGTAGCTGGTTCCAAGTCGCGCTGTGGATTACGCCGAATTTGTTCAAGGGCTGGAAACCACTCTTGGGCCCCCACGCCTGTGGCCATGGGCGCGGCGATGATGTCCCAGCTGCCTGTCCAGGCCTGTCCATCCGGTGCACTCCCAGTTGGGTTGGCTGCCTGTGGGGGCGCACACGCCACCTGGCACCACCACAGCCTCACTGTCCATCGAGCTCCCCACACACCCATGGCAGAGCCCTGGTTGCACACGGTCAGCCTGGCTGTGTCTCTTGCTTCTGGGACAGACACGAGAGGCTTAATTACTTCGCAGAGCAGGGACAGCGGCTGAGGGGCACTGGGATGCAGGCCCTGCTGTCAGACTCACCGCAGCCCACAGGCTGGAGGCCCATCTTTCTGAGAACAGGTGTCTCACTTGTCTTCTCTGGGAGAGGAGGCAGCTGGGGCTGCGACCCGCCTCTGTGAGCCCAGATGCAGGGACGTCTCGGTGCACCAGACACAACATGCTTCCCTGCGGGCGGAAGGCGGGCTTGCAGGCTGCCCCAGACCCGCCCTGGAGTGTCCCCGCTTCCTGCTGCCCCGGGACGGGGGAGGAGGGCGGCCTGGCACCATGGCGCGGCGGGAAGGGGGCAGCTCAGCTGTGCCACAGGTGGGGGGTGGGGCAGTCCCGCCCCTGTGAGCACCACCGTCACTCCCCAGGGGCGTCCGCCCTTCTCTCCAAGTGCTACTGGAGACACTCGCCCTGGAGGCCGCAGTCTGGGGTTTGCAGCGGGCTGTCACGGCAAGGCTCATGCCCCACCTCCGCTGTCACCTTCAGGTGGCGCTCTCCATGTAAATGTGTGTCCCCAATCTCCCCCTTTTTAGGACAGCGGTCAAACCAGACTAGGGCTGCCCTAGTGGCCCCATCTCCAAATACAGCCACATCCTGAGGTCCTGGGGGTTACAATTCAACCCCCAGCAGTTGTCTGGACGATTCAGCAGCCAGGCGGGGCGTGTTCCAGTGGCCCGAGTGGCTGGGGACAGGGTCTTTGAGGGAGATCGGAGGTCCGCCCCACAAAGGCCTGTCAGCAGCAGGTCAAGGGTCCTCCAGGGACCTATGCACCAGCACACGTGCCCACTGTGCCCTGGGCAGGCTTTGTTCAGTGCCCACCAGGGTCTCCTGCCCCACAGCAGGACGTCAGGAGCTTGGGCGGCCCTGGGTGTGTGTGTGCTCAGATCTCAAGGCCCCCGTGGATGCTGCCAGAGGCAGGACTGCAGAGAGAGGCTGCAGCCCTCCAGCCCACCGGGACGGGGGCAGCCGTCTGAGGCCAGCCCCTCTGCATCGCGCAGCCTCCCATGTGGACTGTCGGCTGGCAGGATTCACCAAGCAGCACGCACTTTTCTCCGAGCCCCAGTCAACACGGGCCCTCAGATCCCTGACGAATGGCTGCTGTCCCCGAGGTCTCACACAGGGCTGCTTCGGGCTCGGAGAAGGGCCTCTCCAGCCCATGCCTGGCCTCGCTGCCCACGGAGGTCACTGGTGCCCCTCTGCGCCAGCCTCTGGCATGGATTCCACGCTGCTCCTGCTCTGGCCCCACCCCACCCACCCCCAACCCTAACCCCTCTCTGCTATCTGCGGCCCACAGCACCTTGGGCCTTGGGCCTTGGGCCTGGGAAGCTCCGCCCTTCTCCAGCCCACCCTGCTCACGCTGCATCGGCCCCATGTGCACCTCTCCGGCACTAAATCCCAGGTTCGTGTGCTTGGGTGTCGCCGGACGCCCTCACATAACCTCCGGGTGGAAGGCACAGGTCACTTCGGCTGGGACCCCCCAGCCCATACCCCTGGCTGCATGGGAACTCAGGGCAGTAACAGGAGGGAGGAGGGGAGTGCAGCGGGGCCCTGGCACGTGGGCACTGGCCAATGCGACGAGTCTCCGCCCTCAGTCCCCTCCACACACCCACCTGTCCTGACCCGTCAGGTCCCCAGCTACACTCAGGAATCACTGCAGAGGCCCTGCCAGGCAGGTGCTCGCGGGCCCTGCCCCGGGCATGCAGGGTGGTGAGTCTGCCCGTCAGGGCTGCAGGGCCTCTCAGGACACCAGGGAGCGGATGAGCTGCTACGTGGTGATGACCCTGCAGGGCTGGAGGAGCCGAGGGGAACAGCCACTCACGGCTGCGGCCCAAGCCTCTCCGGTCTGATCACCGGCACTGACACCTGTGTGCGCGCGCAGCCGCCCCCCGCCCGCCGTGAAAGGTGTTCAAAGAGCTCCAGCAGGAGGAAGCAGGGGAGGCTGAGCGGTTGCAAGAGGCTTATCTGCTCCTGAAGCTGGGAAGCCATGGGCAGTGGCCTTACACTTGGTGTCGTGGGGTCATTCTGCCGGCACCCACAGCCAGAGCAGGGAGGGTGCAGGTGGCAAGGCCTGGTACACTGAGTGCCGGGGGCCCACGCGCATACCCGGGGGCAACGCGCTCCTCCCTCCCAGCGAAAGTGCTGCCCACCGTCCACCTTCAGGGCAGATCTGGCGGCGATGCAGGTGTGGCAGGGCTGAGCGGACGGTGCAGACACAACACTGCGTCTGCGGAGCCTGCCGAGTCTGCCTCTGGCAGTGCGCACGGCGCGGGCCGAGTGGGGCAGAGGAAGGGACCTGGGCCCAGGGGAGCAGGACGGGCACCAGCGCTCGCCAGCGCCTGTGTGCTGGGGCGACGGGTCTGGGTGGTGCGGCACCACGCACGGTTCCCACAAGCGAGAGCACTGTCACCTCTCCTCCCGCCAAAGTGGACCGGGAGGCCGTCCTGCAGCAGGCCAGCTCCGTGGCCTCCACGGCGCAGCAGTGTGGGCGGGACCTCGTCCACGCTGGCACCGGCTGGGGGTCTCCCCGGGCCTGCAGTCGGCCCTGGGGAGGGCACCTCACTGGGGGCCCTGCCGCCTCCTCTCCCACCACTATTCAGCAGCCTTCTCCCTGCAGGTGGACACGGAGAATGTGGTGAAGGTCGGCCACCGGCAAGTGGTGAGCCTCATCCGCCAGGGAGGGAACCGCCTCGTCCTCAAGGTGGTCACGGTGACCAGGAACCTCGACCCGGACGACACCGCCAGGAAGAAAGGTGCCACCCCGCCCAGGCTGGGGGCCTCTCTCACTCCTGGGTTTGTGTGCACTTCCTGGTGCCCCCCAGAAGGGAGGTTAGAAGTCTGGGACCTGCCTGCCCGGCGGCGGCACTGGGGTGGGTTCTCACTGCACCAGATTGTCAGGCCCTGGCACTGGGTCTTGCTGGCAGGCAGCCTGTGTCCACGGAATGGGTGAGGCCCATGACTCCTGCTGTTTGCAGAGCCAGCTGCCCCTCCCCTGATAACTCAGGACCACCCTCCTTCCTCAGGGAGCTAAAGTCCAGGGACTTGGCTGAGTGGAGTCTGCAAAGGGGAGTTGGAGGGAGAAGCTTGAGTACAGATCATCCCTCCAGCCCGTCAGCTTTTCCCAAGAAAAAATGTGGGTGCTCCCCCAGCCCCACCCTGCTGGGAAGCCCAGGACTGGATTTGGGATTGGACAGGTGGTAGAGCCAAGGAGGACTGCCTGGAGGCGGGGGCCTTAGGCTATGACCAGGAGGGATGAAGCCCTCCCTAGGAAGAATGCTTGGGGGGCTGTCAGGCCCCTATGTCTCCAGGAGGGCAACTCCCATGGAAAGAGTGATCAGTACATAGGATTCTGGGACACACGCTGTGACAAGGAGGGGCACAAAGGAGAAACCCACCCACAGGGGCTTTCGCCTCCTGGCCTGGCAGGTGGCAGCCAAGGGCTATGCAGCCTTCCAGTCGTCCATGCTTCAGTTCTAGGCAGGGTGTCCGCATGGAGGCTCCCCCTGCACAGCCTCCCACCCAGCTGCCCAGTCCTGGCCCTGCCACACTGACCGGGGCGGCCTGCCGTGGGTGCCAAGGGGAGCTGAGGGCAGAGGGCCGGTCCCGGGCCACCCAGACACACGCCCTTCACGGGTCTCACGCCGCCGCCTCGTCTGCCCCTCCAGCCCCACCGCCTCCAAAGCGCGCTCCCACCACGGCTCTCACCCTGCGCTCCAAGTCCATGACCTCAGAGCTGGAGGAGCTCGGTAAGGATCACCCGTCGGCCCACCCGCCCGCCCGCCCGCGCACGGTCCTTCGCTTGCTCGCTTGCCTGCTCGCGCCTTTCCTGGCCCCCAGACCTGGACGGCTGCGGGTGGCCCTGTGTGCTGGGCGGGCAGCTCCCATGGTGGCTCCTTCTTGGGTTCTGCCAACTTGGGGATGTGGTTACCAGCTTGACTGCATCTCGTTTATCTAACATTGTTTTATTTTGAATTTTTGGGCCTCTCACTAGTGGATAAAGGTAAGTTGCCCCACGGTGCCCCCCAAACAGCTCCCCTGCTGTTTAGGGCACATACACTCCAAAACCATTTCGACCAGGCGTCCGTGCGGACTAGCGGGCGGCCAGCAGACGGGCGCCGCGCAGTGGGCACAGGAGTGCCCTGGCTGGAGAAGACGGCCTGTCGGCAGTGGGGGCCAGGGGATGGGCAGCCTGGGGGAACAGTGGAGCTGGAGCACGTGCTGGGGACCTGGCTGCCATCCCGGGTATCACCATGGCGCCCAGGGACACCTCTGCAAGAAGGCTAGCTCCCATCCACAGAGGCGGCGGTAGGGCGGCACGCAGGCTCTGCTGAGCACACGAGGGGGCTCGCGGCAGGGAAGAGCCAGCGTGCGCAGCACTACAGGCAGGTGGCGGATCACCCACGGCCAAGTCGAGCCCCCAGGCTAAGCTCCAAGCGTCCGTCTGGCGGGGTTGGACTTGTGTCTCCTCCCTGGTCCCCGCCTTGCCCCCACCCCGCAGCTCCTCCAGCGCAGTGTGCACTCGGGATCACCGTCTGCCCAGGGCAGCTCTACCACAGCCCTGCCCGGCACTGCTCCGGGCCCGGGCTGATGAGCAAAGGGCCTCCTGGAGGCTGTGCTGCCACTCCCCCCAACCAGGAGCCCCTGCACGCTCCTCTCCCCTGCCCTGACCACAGCCTCCGTGTCTACCCCCGGAAAACCCCACCAGCCCTGTGCCAGGCCCAGCACCGACAGGGACGGGGGCAGCACTGCACCGACAATGCCCTTCTCTAGAACGGGATGGTGGCACAGCTCTAAGGGGCTCCAGTAGGGTCTACGCTGCGTGTTCCGGGGCGCCCGCTGCTGGCTGGGACTGCCATCACCCGGGAGGGGCGTGGGTGAGGCAGGTGAGCAGGAAGCCCCCACGGGAAGAGGAGTGGGGCTCCTGAGGGCCCAGCAAGCCCCAGAGCGCGCACCCTGTGGGATGCCGCCCACGCTGAGCCCGGCCCGTGTGCAGTCGTGGGTCCCCCGCCAGGCCCCAGTGACACGGCCCTCAGGACTCACGCTCCCCTTTCTGTTTGCAAGCCTCCGTCCGGAAGAAGAAGGGTAAGGGGCGTGCCCTCGCCTGCCCTACGGAAGAAAGTCCTCTTACCATGGGCGTGTCTACAATGTGCTGTGACCTTGTACTGTCTCCTCCCAGCTGGGGTCCCGAGGCCCGGCCCAGAGATATGTTCATCTGTCTGTTTTTTCCATCTGCTTCACTTCCCTGTGTCCCCCCACAACATGTTCTGCACACTGCCCCCCCACCCCCCGGGCTGTGTCCACATCGTCGTCGTGCATGTGTGAGGCCAGGGACCCGAGCCTGTCACCGCAGGGCTTTCCAGCAGGTCATCGCCTCTGGGCCACAGGGCTGCTGGTCAGGGAGCCCCTGGCCCACCCCACAGCTCTCAGGAGCCCTGCTCATGCAGCCTGCTCCGCCCGTGGCGGTGGCTGCAAGACTGGGATGGCGGGCTTGCCACGCTGTGCACATGAACACAGCCTCATGCAGCCCCAAGGACATCCGCCCTGGGGGGTCTCAGCAGTTGCTGAGTTGCTGGAAAATCACCCAGAGATAAGCAAGCACTGCCGGCACGGCCCTCCCGCCCAGGGCGAGGGCCTCACAGACCCAGGGTGCCCCCACTGGGTACAGTGCTGGGATACGAGGCGGCGCAGGCCGTGGGACCCAGCAGGTCAGGGCCCAGGGCCCTAGTGGCCTCTGGAGCAGCTCCTAGGCCTCCGCCCCCAGGAAGTCCAGGGACCGCCAAGTGGGCCTTCTAAGGTCAGCCACGGGCCAGCAGATGGCTGTCCAGGGCAGTTTTCTGGGTTACATTTCTCTCTGAACTCCCCTTCGAGCAGGCCAAACCCCCCAGCTGGCCAGAAGTCTGCCCACGAATGGTGGTACTCAGAGCCCCGGGTGCCCAGGGCGCCTCCGCCTCCGACATCTAGACAGCAGGAATGGAATAGAGGGTAACAGCAGTCATGGCCCCGATGGCCAGGGGCCCAGGGCAACCACAGAACAGAGGTGACCTGGACACGGGTGTGGAGCTTCACATGCCTCCCCACATTCCCCAACTGCAGCGGGGCAGCGTGTGAGGCCAGCTCGGCCCAGCTCCGCGCCCGCACTCTCCAGTCTGGCCTCTGCCGCGGCTGCGTCTCAGCCAGGGAAGACCACAGGGCACCAGAGAAAATCTGGCCCCCACCCAAGTCATGCCCACTGAAAACCTGAAAGGGACTATCTGCCCAAAGCGTCTGTAGCTGAGGTCACACCAGACCAGGTGGGCCTGACCCAGTGACTGGCATCCTTAGAGTTCACAGAGACCTGCAGAGGCGACCAGGTGAGGACAGAGGTGGCGAGAACTGGAGAGACACAGCCGCAAGCCAAAGGAAGCTACTAGGAGTCAGAAGAGGTCCCAGCCCGCACACACTTGGCTCTGCAATTCTGATCCCAGCCCTTGAACTTCAGGGTCCAGGAAACAGCTACAACAGTCAGTGGCCTCGAGGACCCCCGGAGCAGCTCCTGCCCAGTGGCCGAGTTTTCATGTCCTTGGCCGCTTCCTGAGTCCCACTCCGGCCAACCCCAGGGCGAGCAGCCACGCAGGCCTCCGGCTCCAGGAGAAAGCAGTTAGCACTGGGGGACGGCCTGGCTGTGACTTCCAGGCCTGCCGGGCACCCCGCATGTCCCTTGGGAGACATGTGACCTGTCAAGAGTCTGGGGGCCAAGGACGGTGCCGAGGCCACAGAACTGCTCCCCACTCCTGCACTTACCCAGACTCTAAAGCCGAGGCAGGCCAGCGGCCAACAGCTGCCTGACCCGGGCCAGAACTGTGCGCTCCCCAGGGCGCTGGGTGCAGAGCTCCGGGGCCTGCTCCTCCAGAGACATGGGCAAAGCATGGCTCCAGGTCACCAGAGAACACCTCATGCCGGAACCTTCCATGGAGCTTGAGAACTTGGGGGCCGGGACCCTCCTTGGCGGGCCCTCTGGAGCACCCAGGAAGCGCCTCTCTACAGGACACGGGAGACGCCTCTGCACCGGGCACCCACTTCCCACTCGCCAGGAGGCTTGGTTCCCCCACCCGCCACGGGGCTAGTGCCTCAGTCCTGTAGAGTGACACCCGGCGGGACTCAGGCGGGCTGGAGACTCGGTGACAGGTGGGGACTCAGGCGGGCTGGAGACTCGGTGACAGGTGACACCCGGCCTGCTGCTGCCCCTGCTCTGGCCCGAAGGCAGACTGACCCACTCCTCGCGCACGGCGGGCAGAAGTCCGCCCCGAGCACCTTGCTCAGCGAGCACGTGCACTGACTTGTGCTGGACGGTTTCCAAGCCGCGGCACTGCAAGGCTGCACCACGGCCCTGTCCTCCCAAGTCCCCTGTGGAGACTCAGTTTCTAGCTTCTACAAGTGAAGCATCATGAACCTTCTGAGCCGAGACGCCGGAGCCCAGTCTCGCCGTTTTAAAGCCTTCACGATCCAGTGCACAAACCCTCAGGGCACCACCTGGCTCCCTTGAGCATGGGCAGAGGGCCCTTCCCTCTTCATCCGAACCCCACCTCACCAACTAGCTCTCGCCAAAAAACACCAGCTCCTCCACACCCAACCCCACCCCCAAGTTGCTCTCGTGTTCTGTCCAGAAAAAATCTGGGGGCCGGGGCAGGGACTGGAGGCAAAGGTTTACAACGAAGACAATGTCCCAGGGCCCCGGCTCCAGGGCCCACTTCAGCCACCCCGCACCGCCCTCCACGCAGTGACAGGTGCCCGCAACGACTATGCACCCGTTACTCAAGCAGCTGGACTACACAGCCCAGTGTGCTGGAACCCTAGGTCCCCAAGGCTCAGCGCCCCTGCCGAGAGGGGTGACCTGGGGCCCCGACCTGTTCTCCCTGCAAAGTGGGCTGCCCCTCCCCGCAGCCAGGGTTGAGGGTGGGAAACTGGAGGCAGCACCTAGCATTCTCCGGGCTCGGGGACCGTTATAAACCTGTGCCTCTGCCTCACCTGGACACACCACCCAAGATGCTTTCCGGGGCGCCTGCCCGCATCCTGGGGCCCAGAGGCCGTCGGCTGCCTGCACGCTCTGCCAGGCGGTACTGTGGATGCTGGGAGTAGGGTACGGCAGCCCATCACTTCAGGGTGGCCCGTCTGCCTGCCTGTCACTGCTCTCTTGCTGGGTTCCTGTGCTGTCCCTAACTCGGTGCATCCCCTCCGAGTCCACGTTCCTGGAGAGCCCAGAGGTGGCGGGGTGCGGGGAGGGCAAGCTGAGCGGCCTGGCCTGGGCTGTGGCGAAGGTTCGGCCCCAGGACCGGCCAGTGGGATGAAGCTCCCAGCTGGGAGAGCCGCACTTCAGCAGAAATACCCTGCGCTCAGCTAACGCAAAGCTGCCGACAGTCCCTAGAGCAGGGCCCAGCTTCCAGGGACAGGCCACACTGGAGCCCATGTCACCATGCTCGGAGGCCAACCAGGCACCAAGCAAGCACCAACTGAGCCACTGCCAGGAGGGGACCCTGAGTCTGCAGCGATCAGGGGACGGGAGATGGGCGACAGCTTAAACCCTAAGGGAAGGGGCCCGCTAGCAGAGACTTCTGAGTTCACCCGGGAGGGAGGGCAGGAGGGAGGCTTCAGGGTGTCCGCTGCTGAGTGACAGTAAGATGGGTCTTTCTGACCGGGACCCTGTTGCATGGAGGGAGGCAGTGCCCCGGGAGGCAGCGTGGACAGAGCTGCCAGGCCAGAAACAAGGCCAGGACCAAGCAGGAGATGCAGGCAAGACACGGTGAAGGGCCTTCCATGCTGCCTCCACCGGGGCGACGGGGGCCCAGACCCCGCCGCCAGGCGAGCCCAAGCAGCAGGGCAAGCTCCAGGCCGCGTGTTGCACCTTCTCTCTTCACAACGATGAAAAGGCCACCTCATAAACATGGTGGTGGCCCCGAGTTCCATTAGGAAGCCACCAAACGGTGCTCCAGGGATGTCAGGGTCTCTGTGGGTGAGGTGGCCTTGCTGGCTTCCGCTGTGGCACCCCCACCCCTCTCCCTGCTCCAGTTGGGCCTCTCGCCTGGGTGACTAGGTGTGGCTCTGGGCCCTTCTGGGTGGTTCCTGAGAAGCCACACTGGCCAGGATGGCTCAAAGGACCCAGAGCACATGTTGTCCTCACCACCCCAGCTCCCAAAGGCTCTCCAACTCACTGCTCAGGTGGAGAGACTCGAGATGTTGGCACGGGGTGGGGTGCCCAGGAGGACTGAGGCTGGCAGCAGACTGTTCTGGATGGCTGGCTTCTCCTGAGGGCCAGAAGTATGCAGTGTCCCGTGTTGCGGGGTCTACAGCAGGACTGCACCCACCCGCCCTGCCTCAGCCTCACCTGGCCCCAGCTAGCCCAGGGCACTCGCGGGGGCGGGCCCAGGGGCAGAGGACGCGTCGTGCGGGTCTGCATTCGAGCAGCACCAGAGAGAGCCCGAGCCCACACTCGGACACCCACTCTGGAGCCAGGGCAGGGGGCTCTTCCGGCATCGCAGCAGCTAACGCGGGGTTTCCTCCGTCACGAAGAACGAGACTGTTCTACAATTCAGGAGGGGCTGTGGCCCCCGTGGATTGCGTCCCATCGGCACCTACAGCCCTGGGTGCGGGTTCTCTGTCCTGGGAACTGCATGGTGACCAAGCAGGCCCCTCGTTCCACACAGTGGTTTGGTCAGAGCAGCAGCGAGTCCAGGACAAAGAGGGCCCCGTGAGGAGGTGGCTGCGGGGCGTCCAGGGCTCGTGGCCGAGGGCCTCAACCTGTCTTGTCCACTTGCACCCTCCCGGGTGAGGGGTTGGGCCGGGTGGGGCGGTGTGCGTGCATGGGGCAGAGGGAAGCATGTGTGTCCCACACCGCGGGCACCAGCACCCACGCACGACCCTGGCCTGAGCAGCTAAAATGCAGAGGACCCTCTGGCTTGTCTAACTGGGCCCTGATGACGTCCGGGGGGCTCTAACACCTTTCCCATCATGCTCCTGTTGCAGATAAGCCCGAGGAGATAGTCCCAGTCTCCAAGCCACCCCGGGCGACTGAGAGCGTGGCCGTGGAATCCAGGGTGGCCACCATCAGGCAGCGGCCCACCAGCCGATGCTTCCCGCCCACCTCTGACATGAACGTGAGTGGCTGTGCTCCTGGGGCTGGGCTCCTCGGGAGTGGCTGTGGACGCTCCTGAAGGTGTGGCCGTCGCTCCCCAGGCTGTCCAGACACACAGCCCAAAGCCAAGTGGCCACACGATGGGGCTGTTGGTGCAGACCTCAGTGTGGAACAGGCCAGGCTGGAGTCTGAATCCTGCCCTTTGCAAACCGTGACTTCAGCTCGGTCCCTGGGCCCGAGCTGATGGCTGGAGAACGCTTCACAGAGAAGGGTCTGAGTCCACCAGAGTGGAGGAGCCTGGGTATGCCAGGGGCCTGTGTCCAGCACTGGACGTACAGTCTCCCCAAGCAGGGGACCCACAAAGGGAGGGGCTGCATTTCCCAGGGTGTCCGCTGCTGAGTGACATGAGACCGATCTTTCTGACCAAGACCCCAGGTCCATGGGGGGAGGCAGTGGCCCCAGGAGGCAGCATGGAAGCAGAGCTGCCAGGCCAGAACGAAGGACAGGATTGAGCAGGAGGGGCAGATGAGATGTGGGGAAGGGCCTCCCAACTCCACTTTCTCCAGGACAGTGGCCCAGACCTGAGCACCATCTGTCAGGATGACCCCGGTTTTCTCTGGGCCCAAACCAAATGGAGCCCCCCGTCGAAACCGACCTCCCCTAAATCAAAGTGGTGTGAGTCTCATGGAGGGCATGCTAAAGCAAACACAGTTCTGAGGCTCAGATGCCCCTGCCCTCTGCCTGTCATCTCCAGAACTGAGGGGCAGCTCCCACATGCCTGGCCACCCTCCTCCCAGGGTCCTGCCTTTGTTATCTGCTGTGCTCAAGGCTCCCGGAACCCGTCCCAGAGCCTCCCCAGTCCAGTCCCGGGCCCAAATCCCACACCGGGACTCACAGCTCACATACCCACACTTGTCCCAGGTCTGGGGCTGCGGGGGCGGTGGGGGGTGGACCACGGCCACCGGAGTCTCACAGTCAAGGCCGCACTGCTGGGTGGGGGCTGCACGGGATGGCACCCTGGTGACATCTCCCCCGGTTCTCCCCCACAGTCCGTGTATGAACGCCAGGGGATCGCCGTGATGACGCCCACTGTGCCTGGGAGTCCGAAAGGCCCGTTTCTGGGCCTCCCTCGAGGTACGATGCGCAGGCAGAAATCAATAGGTAAGCAGCTCAGCCCGCACCCAGAGGTTGCCCCTCGGCTCCCGGAGCCCCTCGCGTGCAGCCCACTGGGTTCCCAGGCCCGCCCCACAGAGGGCAGGCCCCCACTTTGCCCACCTCTGAGCTTTCGAAGACCTTCCTACCTGATGGACACAAACTCCAGGGGGGCTTCTCGACCCTGTAAGCCGAGTGACCTGTGACAATGCCCGCAAGGTCAACGAGTCACATGCCAGGAGGAAGGGCAGAGGGTGCACAGGGTGGACAGGAAAGCCCTCCCCACTCTGAACTGGCCCTCCACCCTCAGGGACGGGCTCAGCAGACTGCTCCTAGGGTGGCTGGGCAGGGTCTTAATCCTGGGAGGATGTACCGTTTGCTGGAGAAACCGCGGCCTTCCTTTGAGTGTCTCAGTGATCCCTACAACTGCTCCAGGCAAGGGCCACAGGGCCCTTTCAGGCAGGCCCCTGACCGATGACCCAGCACTATCTTTACCACGGAAATTCTCTGGAAGCTAAGGCCACCGCCGGACACACTGGACACTGGCCCCATAAGAGCACAGAGCGGCAGCCACCCAGGGCAGCCCAGCGTCAGGGCACTGCTGTGCTCTGGGGGCCTCCTGGCCCTACCGTTTGGAGGCATGCTTGTCGCAGAGGTGCTGCGAAGAGGTGGCCATGAGGGTCTGCAGCCCCCAGGAGTTCGGGCCGCCACAGAGCAGCATGCATGCCCTCTGTCACTGCTCTTTCACCATTAATAACGCCACTCGTTTCCTCCTGTCAGACAGCAGACTATTTCTGTCAGGTCAGTGCATCTTCCAGCTTGGACTCTGTCGCTGAATGTACCCCGACTGACTCTGTAAGGTGCATTCCTCAGTCACTGCTCCTTGGGAACGCAGCGGTCGGGCAACCCGCACGCCAGTGCTCAGTGAGGCCTTCCGCCCCCTGCAGGCCGCGGGCCTCCCCAGGAGTACGGGACTGGGAAGGCCCTTACTGACAGCTCCCGGGGACACAGCCGCAGTCTGTCCCGGGAGGGTTGAAGGAACTCGGCGTGCTCCCTGAAAGCCTGCATGCTGACGTGAGACGTGTCCCTGGTGTGTGCGTCGTGTCCGTGTCTGCCCCTGGGGTGCATTCTGTTGATGTTTCCCATCTCTGGCTGTTGAAGACTGTGAGGTCTCCCCGAGCCGACACACAACTCTCGGGCCACAAGGCCAGCACACTGGCCACCATAGGCCACTCAGCCACCTCCTCTCCCCGCTCCTCGTGTTTGCTCCAGTCACGCCCCGGAGCACGATTCTGACTTGGTGCCAACTCGGCGGAACTTGGCCCTGGTCATTCATGACGGCTCGGTTTGGCATCACCTGCCCCTGAGCTGGCCCAGAGGGCCTGAGTGGGACCAGTCCCAGTGCTTCCGTGAGGACCCAGGCGCAGCTCGCTGAGGCTGTTTGCTTGGGACCCTGCTCCTGGCCTGGCTTGGGGTCTGGGCTCCCTGCCTCACAGGAGTGTTTCAGAGCCAGCCCCTCACAGCCCAGCTCCCGGAGGCCCACGAAGTCAGTCTCCTCACGCGGCCACTGCTGAGGTCACAGCACAGTGACATAAGCAGGCAGACAGGTCCCCCGAATGGGGAGTAGGCCTCCCCACACAGGTGCCCTTTGCCCTGGTTTCAGAGGGCAGCTGACAGCCTCAGCTCCAGACGCTGGCCAAGCCCGAAAAGACGTCTCCTGGTCCAGCTCAGCTCCCAGCAACCTTCCCCGGGGGCCCCCACGCCCACTCTGGGCCCGAGGACAGCTCAACAGCATGCACCCAGGGCCTCCCCGTGTCCTCTTTTCTTTCTTTTCTGTTTGTTTGCTTGGGGCTCCGAAGGGGCCACGTCACTTCCGGGCATTGTGACTTGTGCTGTGTGCATCGTGATTCCTGGTGGGTTTGCAGAGATGCAGCACAGTGGTCCTATTGCATGACTGAGACCACCTTCTGCACTTGCAGGGATAACAGAGGAAGAGCGACAGTTTCTGGCCCCTCCGATGCTGAAGTTCACCAGAAGCCTGTCCATGCCCGACACCTCTGAAGACATCCCGCCCCCACCGCAGTCCGTGCCCCCGTCTCCGCCGCCACCTTCCCCCAGCGCCTACAACTGCCCCAAGTCCCCAACCCCGAGAGTCCACGGGACCATCAAGCCTGCCTTCAATCAGAACCCCGCCAAGGTGTCCCCGGCAGCTCGCTCGGACACGGTGGCCACCGCGGTGCGGGACAGGGGGCTGCACTACCGGAGAGAGCTGGACCGCTACTCCTTGGACGCCGAGGACCTGTATGGCCGCAACGCCGCCCCGGCCGCCTTCCGTGCCCGGAGGAGCCCGATGCCCGAGAACCCCTACTCGGAGGTGGGGAAGATCGCCAGCAAGGCCGTCTATGTCCCTGCCAAGCCTGCCCGGCGGAAAGGCATGCTGGTGAAGCAGCCCAACGTGGAGGACAGCCCCGAGAAGACGTGCTCCATCCCCATCCCCACCATCATCGTGAAGGAGCCCTCCACCAGCAGCAGCGGCAAGAGCAGCCAGGGCAGCAGCATGGAGATCGACCCGCAGGCCTCCGAGCAGCCCGGCCAGCTGCGGCCCGACGACAGCCTGACCGTCAGCAGCCCCTTTGCCGCCGCCATCGCCGGGGCCGTCCGCGACCGGGAGAAGCGGCTGGAGGCCAGGAGGAACTCACCGGCCTTCCTCTCCACGGACCTGGGGGACGAGGATGTGGGTCTGGGGCCCCCCGCCCCCCAGGTGCGGCCCTCCAAGTTCCCCGAGGGCGGCTTTGGCGAAGAGGACGCGGAGCCAATTTCACCTGTGCCTGGGGCAGCGCCCAGGGAGCCTGAGAGCCATTTTGTGGGTGCTGGCGAGGCGGGAGCTCAGGGCGAAGCTAGCAGGCCGCTCAACTCCACATCCAAAGCTAAGGGGCCCGAGGGCAGCCCTGTGGGTCCCCCCAAGAGCAGCAATGTGGTGGGTCCTGAGAATTATGTCCACCCGCTCACCAGGAGGCTGCTGGACCCCAGCTCCCCACTGGCCCTGGCACTTTCTGCAAGGGACCGAGCCATAAAGGAGTCCCAGCAGGGGTCCCGGGGCGAGACCCCCAAAGCCGACCTCAACAAACCTCTCTACATCGATACCAAAATGCGGACTGGTGTGGAAGCAGCCTTCCCACCTGTCACCAGGCAGAACACCCGGGGGCCCCTGCGGCGACAGGAGACAGAGAACAAATATGAAACGGACCTGGGCAGGGACCGCAAGGCTGATGACAAGAAGAACATGCTCATTGACATCGTGGACACGTCCCAGCAGAAGTCAGCTGGCCTGCTGATGGTGCACACCGTGGATGCAGCCAGGCCGGACGCCTTCCTGGAGGAAGAGGACGAGCAAGCCAGTGAGGAGACGGAGCCAGACAACGCGCCCTCCCCGGGGCCAGAGGGCGTGTCTGCAAGCGAAGGTGCTCTGCAGCCCCCTGGCCCCGAGCCCGCCACAGCACCGGGCAGAGCCATGGTGGCGGCAGGCTCCGTGGAAGAGGCGGTGGTCCTGCCGTTCCGCATCCCCCCGCCCCCGCTGGCATCCGTGGATTTGGACGAGGATTTCATGTTTACAGAGCCACTGCCGCCTCCCCTGGAGTTTGCGAACAGCTTTGATATCCCCGATGACCGCGCGGCTCCTATCCCTGCGCTCACAGACCTGGGCAAGCAGAAGAAAAGCGAGGCCTCCCCACCCCCATCCTTGAACTCCAGCCAACCAACCAGTCTGGCAGACAGGAAGGAGCCAGCAGGCCTTTCTAACTGCCTGCCTGCCTCGTTCCTGCCACCCCCCGAGAGCTTCGACGCCATCACAGACTCGGGGATCGAGGAGGCGGACAGCCGGAGCGGCAGCGACCACCACCTGGAGACGACCAGCACCGTCTCCACCGTGTCCAGCATCTCCACGCTGTCCTCGGAGGGCGGGGAGAACGCGGACACCTGCACGGTCTATGCAGACGGCCAAGTGTTTGTGGTTGACAAGCCTCCAGTACCTCCGAAGCCAAAAATGAAACCCATAATTCACAAAAACAACGCACTTTATCAAGATGCGCTGGTGGAAGAGGAGGTAGACAGCTTTGTTATCCCCCCACCCGCACCCCCACCGCCCCCGGGCAGCGCCCAGCCCGGAACCACCAAGGCTGTCCAGCCAAGGACCTCCAAGCTGTGGGGTGACGTCCCGGAGGTCAAAAGCCCAATTCTCTCAGGCCCAAAGGCAAATGTGATTAGTGAATTGAACTCAATCCTGCAGCAAATGAACCGAGAGAAATCGGCGAAGCCAGGGGAAGGACTGGAGCCGCCGATGGGAACCCAGCCTGCCAGCCTCGCGCCAAGGTAAGTCGCGCCCTTGCTTGGACATGACCGCTCCGTGCTGCGCTTCCCGGGCTGCTCCCGGCGGCCAGGAAGTGCCCTCGGGATGCCCCTGAAGCAGATACCGAGGGGCAGCTGGTGAAGCCCGTGGTGGCCGCACCTGATGCACACGAGCGGGCCTCTTGCTCCTCCTGGACTCCAGGAAGCAGAGGAAGACCCCATCTGCCCTGGCAGGATGCGGTGCCCCACAGACCTGCCATAAAGCAGTCACATGAAGCCACCCCACCTCTGCTCCCAAAGAGGAGTCCCGCTCTGCCATCCCTCCAAATCATTGCCAGCACACCTAAACGGCCCTTCTGGAGCCTCCCACACACGGCACCAAGCTGCATAAGCCAGCACCAACGGGGCGCGATGCCGGGGGGCCTGGGTTCTGGCTGTGAGCTAAGGAGGTGCAGGGCTGGGTTTCCCTAGAGAATTCGTGCTGAAGTGCACCCCAGGCCCCCTTACCCCAGCAGGCAGAGCTACCTCCATCCCCAGGCCGCCTTGGGAACTGGGCCGACAGCTAGCATGGCTCGTTCCTGAACCCACAGAAGGCTCTGTGCAGAGCCAGCACACCGGAGAACCGACCCTCCGCTGCTCTTCCACAGCCTTCCAGGCTCCGAGTCGCTCTGCGGGCCATGCTGGCCAGCAAAGCCCTCCTCCTCCGCCAGAGCGCATTCAGTTCAGCAAATCCGTCCACCGGCGCTCACGGCGGCTGCTCGTGGATACGGGCTGGAGCCCTGCTGTCCGGCTAGTGCTTGGTGTCAGGCCACACAAGTTACTGGGCCAGCTCCCACGACCCCGCAGACAGGTCTGGACGGGCCGGCGTGGCGGCGAGAAGCAGGCGGCACTGTTCTGCCGCTCCCGAGCGGAGGCATTCAGACAGCACCCCCGGTCGCGGGGAGCTCCGCACAGCCCGTGTCTGCACGTGTGTCTTCTGTCAACAGAGCGCACGTACAAAGGCAGCTCTAAGTGTGTGGTGGGCACGCGCCAGGTTGTATGACGACACGACATGGACCGCCCACGAGACAAACCACCAAGTGGTGTATTTCTCAATGCATCCCATCCTTAAGCTTCACGTGACTGACTCAATCCTCAAGGAAACCTCAAAACTGGCTCGTCTGCCTGTCTCGTCAGGTGGAAAGGTGATGTCAGGTGAAAGTCCAACGATTAAGATGCATCTGTGTCTCACTTTCACGAGTGCTTTCACGTGGGGAGCAGGCCATCGGGTGTTACTGACACCCATCCTCAGAAGTGGGGGCCCTGAACTGAGTGGCTCACTCGTGTGCGTATCTGCAGGAGTGGCCGGGACCCACGGGGACTCCTGACTCACTTGTCATCCGCCAGTCTGCGCTAAGATGCTGCTTCTAGGGCCAGAGGAACCAAGTCACTCTTTCGGCTGGGGGATAGCCTGCACCCCACTCCAGGGTCCAGGGGTGTGACTTGGGGTCCACATTCCAAATGGTGTCTGCCCGCCCACCGCCTGTGGGCGCTTCCCAATGGCAGTTCGTGAGAGTGGGTCTCAGGGTTCCTTTGTCTCTGGGCTCCCCGGCCCCACGCACCTCCTAGGCAGGAGCAGATGTCACCTGCAGGTCCTATGGGACCTGCAGAGCCGCTGCTGACCAAGGCTCAGTGTCGCGAGCAGCCTCTCCAGTCCCCTCTACCATTTCTAACCCAGTCACCACCGACGAGGACGTGGGCCAACGTCTCCACGGGCCCCTCTGCACAGCTGGGCACACTGGTTGTCAAAGGGACAGGCCGGAGGACCAGGACCAGACCTCCCGCCAGGGAGCTGCTCAGGTCCGACTCCTGCCTTCTGGAGCCGTCAGGCTAACCTTGACACCCGAGGCTAAGATGGCTGCAGCCCGTGGAAGGCCCTGGATTCTCACTAAGTGTCCGAGCTCCCCTACCTGGTGGCTGGTCACAGGCAGTCACCAGCACTGCGCAGCACCCAGAGGCAGGCTCGTGCTTCCAAAGTCACTGCGGTGGACAGGAGCAGGGTGGCGCTGAGGACAGAGGCAGGTCATCACCTTTGTGCACCACGCGGGGCAGTCAGCTAGCCCTTCTGACGCAGCCTCGAACACTGGACAGGAGCCGCAACTGAGAAGGCTCCACCAGGGTGAGCCCGGTCAGGCGACGCTGCCCCGCCTCATCCTGGGCGAGCTGCTGCACCCTGGCTTTCTCCACCCATGACTGGACCTCCCTCGCACACAGGCCAGTCTCGTGGGGACACTCAGCAGGCTCCCCAGGCCCGCCTTTTGCACGCCTGCAGATGTGCCGCCATGAACAGCCAGCAGGACGGGGCAGCGCGTGGACGAAAGGGGCTTTGAGTGAGGAGGAGCAGCTTTTCCGGGGACAGCGGCCAGGCAGCCACGGTCTGGCACAGAACCAGAGAATCCCGGTGACCCGGAAGGCATTCCTGAGCTCCCGGGTGCGTGGAGCCCCTGAAGCGGCCCGTCTCAAGGCGCCCCCCTCCCTGGGACGTCTCTGAAGAACGGAGGGCAGGTGGGCTTCACAGCTTCTAGGCCGGGGCGCCCGGAGACTCCCGCCCTCTCCCTGGGCCAGCGCTCTGGAGGCGCTGCTGCCCACAGCTGTGCGCGGAGCAAGGAACCAGGCCCAGCACGTCATGTCCAAGTGCGCTGCCGCAACGAGTGCCGTTTTCTCCTGGCAGGTGGGCGTCTCCTCGGCCAGCCTGTACACACTGAGGGAGGGTCAGCGCTCCAGGAAAAGGGTCCTCTGGCCGCAGGCTGACCCGCCCTGCCATCAGCCCGTCTTTGAAGAGCACATCTGACGTCAGACTGCGTCAGACGAGAAGCCGTGGTTGAAGGAGCGCGCAGGCTCCCCGCGGCAGACCCCAGGCTGTCGCCACCTGTCAGCACGGCCCTGCAGGCCCCATCCTCCCCCGGAGCGCTCACCCCACTGGGCACACGAGTCCTACGGCCACAGTCGCCGCCGAGCACGCAGCTGAGCTGGGCGCCGTCACTGGGCAGGGGAGTATCTGAGGTGTCTGCGCTCGCTCGTGGGGCGCTGCGTCTCAGCGCGCTGCAGGCGCCAGTGCCAACAGTTTCCAGTGACCGTGTGCAGCCAGGAGGCAACATTCTCAAGAAAATGACACCTGGAGCAGAGCAGCCCAGCCCAGGCAGAGCCCGGAAGGTGGTTTCGCGCCGAAGAGCCGTGGCCAGAGGACGACACGGGTGCCGCAGTCTAGGCGTCAGCGGTGGGTCTCTGGGCCGCGGGGAAGCGCTGGGTTGGCCCGGGGGCGGCGAGCAAAGGCCCTTCACCAAGGCGACCGCAGCTGTCAGGCAGGCAGCCTCGTGGTGCTGCACGAAGACCTGGCAGCAGGCCTCTGCGGGCCCAGAACGCGGGCGGCAGCAATGCCCCGCGCTCCATGCCACGCGGCACTGACGCAGGGCAGCCCTCGTGGGGCAGGTGTAAGTGGGGAGTCGTGTCACCTCGCGTGCGTCCGGGGACGGTCAGTGTGTGCTGGGGATGGGGAGGGGGCGGTCCCAGGACCCACCCAAACCCTCCCCTAGCCCTCTCCGTGGGTCCAGAGCGATGTGACACCGGCTTGCACCTCCCGGCACCAGTGGGTCCTGGGCACTCAGCCTCCAAGGTCCCACCCACCACTGCCCTCACCCGGCCGGTGCCCCAGCTCTCTGCGCCATCACCGAGAGCCTGTTGATGTTCGAAGAAATCAATCTCACTTGTTAAGTAGACTCTCTGCCCAGCTAGTCCCAGAGGGCAGACCCCCAACCGCGATACTGCATGGCGGCTCCCTCATTTCCTGGCTCCCATGGGAGTGCTTAGCAGCGTGGGGAGAGCGACCTGTCAGGGAACGCTGACCGAGCGTCCTCTCCCACACTGTGTGCGAGGGCTCCAGTCCTGCCGTGACCTTCTCCATGTCCATCCGATGGTCCACCGCAGGTCCGATTCCCGCCTTCTTCTGCCTGGTCTAGGAGCAGGCCCACCCTGCCAGAGTCCAGCAGGGTGAATGCTTCTTCCTGCGCATGGGTACCTTCCTGGTCTGTGTAGAATGCTGGCGGAAGGCCTGGGTCCTGGTGGAACAGCTGCTGGACCCCCACCCCTGCTCCAGTCCAGCTGCGACCTTGGCTGGGTCGCTTCACCTCCTGACCTGGGAGTGAGTGCAGTGACACCAGCGCCGTCACTCAGAAATGACTCAGGACAGCTGTCTGGGCCAGGCCTGGTGACTGGCGCAGCAGCAGCAGCACACCTGGGGAGAGGTGTGAGCTGGTGCCCATACCTGGGTCACAAGCAGGCTCCACAGTCCCTGGGGGGCCCTAGCATCCGGAAGCTATGAAGACAGAATAAGGGCCGTTTCCAGGGCAAGGCAAGGGCTCCCCACGAAAACCCTCCAGTAAGGAAACGCGGAGGTGTGGCAGGCCCTGGGCCCCCAGCCCAGCCCCGTGGACAGAACGTCATGCCCTGCCATGGTCACTCTAGGGTCTCCCGCGGTCACCACTCAAGGGCTGAACTGGATTTGCAGCCAGTGAGGGCCACTTGAGTAGTCGGCCCGCCGAGCTCACCTGGACTCAGTGTCAGGTCACTCAGACGTGTCCGCATTCGCCCGTGTCCGCACGGATTTGACTTAAAAGGCAGGCCAGTGTGTGGTGACCCAGGAGGCTGTGTGTGCGTGTAGCGTGCGCCACGGCACCCAGGGGTGCTGGGCAACGCCATGTCGCCGAGGGCAGCGCGGAGGGTCTCCTCCTCTCGCAGGGCCGCCAGCGGGTGAGGGTAGCCAGGCACAGGCCAGCTCCAGCGTGGACTCGGGCGGAGCCCCCCGCCGGGAGTACAGATGACGCTCCCTGGGCGGCAGGGACAGACGTGAGGTGCCCAGGGAGGCCTCAGCAGAGCTGGTTCTGGGAGAGCTCAGGAGAGGCCAGCGTCACTGCGTGCTGCTGTTTTCTCTTGCTCCGGGGGCTTTCTCCTCCTATTCACGTGTCTCAAGCCAAGGCAGGCAAGGTCGTGAGCTTCCCATCCCCATCCTGAGAGCCCGCCCGGACTGTCCGTCCTGGGCGATTCTGCCGACTGCCGCCAAACGCACCTCCGACCAGACAGGGACTAGCACATGGCTTCTCAGCCGACGCTCGTCCCTCTGCTTCCACTTTACCCCTGGAAAAAGGCTTCGCTTTTCCCTTCGTTGATTTTGCAGTGCTGTCTCAAGCCATTCCGTTTTGTCATTTTCATTTGCTCTCATGATGGGTGTGAACAGAAGAGGGTCGTGCTGAACGGAAGTGAGTGCCCAGAACGTTCTTGCTCTCTGGTGTGCGCTGCTGTCTCTCTCCTCTTGCTGCCCACCCTGTGTGGGGAGAGCCTCCTCTTCGTTGACAGAGCCTCCCTTCAAGACCCCCAGATCCTGCGTGACCGGAGCATTTCCAGGGCAGACGCTGACCCGTCCGCTCAGAGGTGCCCCCTGCAGCACACCCCGTGGGAAGCAGTGCTCTGGGCTGACTTGCTTTTGTCCACACGCCCATGAGCAGCAAGTTCCCGAGCTGTGCTGCCCCAGGGGTCTGCCTGGAGGCCAGTCCTCCTTAGAGGAGGCCCATCCCGAGAGCTCCCTCCCTGGCACGGGTGCGCCCCAGCTGTGGAGCAGGTGTGGGAGTGGCCAGGCCACCCTGGAGGGGGCACCCAGCACTCCCAAGCAGCTGCAGCTTCTGCCTGACTTGGCACCCAAGTGGGTTTCATGGCCCCTGGAGCACTCGAACCTGCATTTCTCTCCAGTCTACAAACCCACCTGTCCCTACAGAGCCTGGGCTAGACACGCAAGGGCACTGCTCCCCTGATGTGTGGGCCTCGTAGCTTGGGCCCGCTCTGCCTGAGGACCATGCCCCCCTCCCCGGGAGCAGCACCCCGGCCAGGCCGTCAGCTCCAGTGCAGGGCCAGCTCGCATCCAGCGGCCCTGGAAGCGCTTCTCCCTCTTGATGGTTCAGTGAGTCCGGCAGCTCCCTGCCTGGAGCCGGCTGCCTCCTCACATGGGCCACCTGATGCACAGAACAGTGACTAAGCTCACGTGGGACCGTCACGAAGTTGCGAGGCACCTAGGTACCGACTAGTGCTTTACCCACATGTACACTTGGGCAGTGAAAGTCAAAAGCAGCAGAAGACAAGATGACCCAGCAGGCGGGTGGAAGGGCGTCCCCGGGGCACTCCTTCGGGAGCCCCTGCCCAGCCTGCGGCCCCTCGGACGTGCTCGCAGTAGCCCCGTGGCAGAGGAGCTCATCTCCCACAGACATGGAGACTCCGGCTAAAACATGCCAGCCTCAAACCACCTCTCCGGTCAGACCCTAAGGTGGGGACCCAGGGAGGGTGGGCCTTTCAGGAGGCTGGTGGTTCCTCCACTCATGGAAGCCCTGAAGGTGAGAGGGATGCCTGCTCTCGCCGCCCTCCCTGCTGTGGCTGCCTTCAGTTGGGGACAGCAGAGCATGAGGCAGAGGAGGAAGGCTCCTCCTCAGGATGAGGCCAGGCCTTGGCCACAGCAGCCAGGGAGCCAGAGCCCATTTCCACGTCCGTGAGCACGAAGACGAGACTTCGCTGACGCAGAGGGGCCGTCTCCTGCCCTGGGAGCCACAACTGTCTCAGTGGGTCTGTGATGGTTGACTACGAGAGTTCCCCACGCCCTCCGCGCCCCGGCCCAGGCTTCATCTGCCCAGCCGGGGAGGAGGAGACAAGGGCTCCCTTCCTGACCTCTGCTCTCAGGCAGGCCTGCACATCCTGTCTGGGGGCCTCGCAGCCTTTCTCTGGGGCTGGAGATAATCATCTGATGCACCCAGCTCACTGCAACTGGACAGCAGTCGGTGCAGGCCACACTGCTGCCAGGGCAGCCTTTCAGGCTGAATCAGGACAGGCTGACCTCTGGCAGACTGCTCCTGTCCTCTGGGTTTGCAGGGCACTCCAGCTGTCCCTACACAGCTGCCTTAGCGAGCAGGGCCAGTCCACACAGCACTCTGTCTTTTGAACTAGGAGCCCGAGACCTGATGGGCAGTGAGAAGGGTGGGCCTCTCCCCAATGCTCTTCTTCTACTTGCCGAGCTGCCATTTCCTCGGAGGGCAGTGGGGGGGGCAGGGGGTGCCCCTGGGGCAGGCCCTCATCCTGGCCATCTTCGGGTCTCCAGTGGACCCTAGAAGTGCCTCGCTGTCCCTCTCTCCCGCTGCCCCTCGTGGCGTGCCCGGCAGGGCCAGGTGAGTGGGCTGCCTGGTGTGCTCTGGTGTGCTCTGGTGTGCTCGGAACTCTGCCCGCTGTCTCCCGGCCGGGCCTGGCCTGGCATGGCACGTCGTGCTCACTGCCAGCGCATCCACCACAGGCACTGGTGTGGTCTGGATGTCCCCCTTCCTCAGCGAGCGGCACCCTGCCGGCCTGCGTGTGACCTGGCTTGTAATGGTTTTCCTTGTTGCATTTCAGAAGCCCAGAGGTCATGAGCACCGTCTCAGGGACACGGAGCACGACGGTCACCTTCACCGTTCGTCCGGGGACCTCCCAGCCCATCACCCTGCAGAGCCGACCCCCTGACTATGAAAGTCGGACCTCAGGAACAAGACGTGCCCCCAGCCCAGTGGTCTCGCCCACAGAGATGAACCAAGAGGCCCTGCCTGCCCCTCTCTCTGCCTCTGCTGTCGCCGCATCCCACTCTCCCAGTCTCTCGGAGGTCTTCAGCCTTCCAAGCCAACCCCCTTCTGGGGACCTCTTTGGCCTGAACCCAGTGGGACGCAGCCGATCGCCATCTCCCTCAATACTGCAACAGCCAATCTCAAATAAGCCTTTTACAACTAAACCTGTCCACCTGTGGACTAAACCAGATGTGGCAGATTGGCTGGAAAGTCTAAACTTGGGTGAACACAAAGAGACCTTCATGGACAACGAGATCGACGGCAGTCATTTACCCAACCTCCAGAAGGAAGATCTAATAGACCTCGGCGTGACTCGAGTCGGGCACAGAATGAACATAGAAAGGGCTCTGAAGCAGCTGCTGGACAGATAAGAGCGGCTGCCCCGCACCTGCAGACTCCGTGTTATAAGCAGAGATGGGCTTACACTGGAATGTCCTATGGCCAAGCAAGAGCTGCCAGTACAGACAGCTGGAGTGCCTGCTGGGACCCAGAGGGATGCTGAATGTGGCCGTGGCGTGGCTGAGCGAGGCCACAAAGCCCCCTGCTGTGTGGGTTTCTTGGCCTGCTTCTGTGAAACGGGTGACAAGGGGAAGGTGTTCTAACATGGAGTGAGTCGACTTGCCTCCTAGCATGCAGGGGACCCCCCTTTGCCAGGTCCGAGCCTCCCCATCCACCAAGCACGGAGCCCTCTGTCAGCAGCACCCGAGTGCTCCAGACGCCCCCCGGATCCATCCCCGGCCCACAGCACTACCGGGCCGCACAGCCTTGCCCGTCTCTGCAGGGCGCCAGCGCACACCTGCTTCTTTCCTGATTGCTTGCAGTAAGGTGCCCTTCTTGGTCTGACAGGCAGAGAAACCTTTCCTCTCCTCTAGGTGTGACGCCGGCTCCTGCAATGCGCATCCACGGCTCTGGCCAGGTGGTTCTTGGTGCAGTTTGAACGGGATCGTGGCCAGCTTTGCTTCGCTTTCTTTATTTCTGCACATCTTAGCATCGCTCCAAAGTGGCCAGATGTCACGTGTTAGTCAAAGCACAAGGTCATGATTCCAAAAGGAAGGAGACCTAGTCATGGGGACCAGCCAGTGTGCAGCTGCCTGGGTCCAGTCTCCTCCGGGGCCGGGCAGTCGTCTGCCGGGAGTGTCCACCCAGAACGTGAGAAGGGGGTTCTCTGCCTTTCAGAAATGGTGTGACGTGAAGGTGCATCAATCGAGCAAAGATGAGGGCAGGTAAGCATCCGCCCAGGCACGAGGGCGGGCAGGTGCGAGGCCGACAGCAGGTGGTGCTGCTGCAGGACAGGTGGGCGGGAAGGGGCCAGTGGGAAGCACCCGGGCTCCCACAGCTGGAAGGAGGGCCCGCAGGGCTTTCCTCTTCTCTCCGAGTGTCCAGGGGTCCCAGCTTGTCACAAAGCACAGCAGGTGTCTGAGAACCCAGTGGGCACCAAGCATGCAGGCCCGCGTGGGTGAGCAGCTGGCTACAGGGTGGGGCGCAGCACAGCCCAGGAGAGCGGGCAGGACCGGGGTCTCCTCGCCTGGGCAGGGCTGTCTGGAGCCTGCCTCACCCTGCTCTGCACCCTCCCCCAGCCCCCAGCCCCCAGGCCCCAGCCCGGTTCCCAGGGAGGCACGTGGGCTGCGACACCCGCCGGCTTCCAGCGCAGCCTCCAGCTCGGAAGAAACACGACTGTCAGGTTTTCGGCTTTTAATATTACGACTTCAGAACTAGCCTAGCCCATCTCTAATTATACGACATGATTTCTTTCCTTTGTTTTCTTTATGCTCACAATCAAGTGTCTGATTAGGTCTGGAAAAGCTCTAGAATGAACACGTAAAATTTAGCAATTTACCATCTTTCTTTACTGCAAGTTTAAACAGTTGTACAGATAGTTTATAAGCACAACATTTTAAGACAAAAAGTGGCTGGTCTACTAGGCAGCCTTTGCGCCATTTCAGTGCTAGGAAGTTAAAGAGAAAACTTTTGTGATTTAATAATACTATTTCTGTGGAATAATTATAAAAGTATGACCTTTTTAAATCAACCTTATTTGGATGCATCTGAACCAGCAGAGCTGTGTTATATTTTCTATCTTTGCTAGAACTTCGTCATCAAAGGACAATTATTTCTTCAAAAGTGGTTACAATTCACAACGCAGCAGTTTCTACACACACGCGCGCACACACACACACACACACGCACGCACGCACAGCCACGTGCCCCTGATCAGAAACTGAGTTTGGACCTTTTTCTGTTCTAAAACCTTGTGCAGGTCAATCTTTCTATTGGACAATCCTAGCCAACTTGAAAATGAGTGAAAATCAAGGCACCTTACTTTCATGTACTTTCCATTTTTCCATCGGGAGGTGAAGTGAGTATTTCTCTAGGGAAACATCAAGTCACGCTAGGAGGGCTGGCCCACCGAGGCTGCCTGCGAGTCAGAAAACGTGGAATGGTGGGCTGGCCATTATTTGTCTTCCACTTGGTGACGGCGCACACTTCGGTCAGTTGGTCGCCACCCGGGGCTCACGTCCTCTGTCCACATGGTGTTAAAACGCTAGAGAATGAGAGCAGAGACCGCCAGGAGACTGAAGCCATGTGCACTCCGGGGGTTCGGTATCGGTATCCTGACCTCGGGCAGTCAGTCCCTGAGGGCAGTTGATGTTCTGTTTCTAGGAGACCTCAAACGCATGCCACTCAGTAGCAGCCAGCAGGCTGAGACTGAAAAGCTAATGATGTCATTTATTATGAGTGTCTTGCTATAGAAGAGTGACAGGGTGTGTCGGAATCTGCAGTGACCCAAACTAACACAGGTGGCCAATTCGAGCCAGTGACGCGCGCCAGTCGATCATTTTGCTACAGAAAGCAATAGTTAGCTCCTCACTCAAGTCACCGCCCACTGTTCCCTTGTGGGACGTGCGAGGCAGGCCTATCCCATGGCCCATGGCCCCCTTCAGTGGTGGGACGGATGTTCGACTGCTCATATAAAGATGGTGTTAATACTTCTCCAGGTTTTGAGATCAACTTTTGTTATATACTGTAATTTAAATAAACTGCATTTACATGCCTAATTTCTGTAATATTGTGTATACAAAACCAAAATTTCTCAAGATGTAAATTATGTCAACCTGCCAAGATACCTTCTCCAGGGTGTCTATACACATTTTCAGTTAATTCATATAATATAAAAACGACTCAATGTGACTGTTGATTTGCTGAACTTTACATATCACAAAGTGAATTACTTGTGGTACTTCGGTTAATAAAACAGTAGGTTTTTCTGAGTTATCAAACAAGCAAGCATCGCCCAGGTGATCTGGCAATGACTCTTTGGGTGTGAGCCACAACGCTGATTTTTCCCATTAACGAATTTTTTTAGACACTGAGATGTTTCACACTATGATTTGTGTAACACGTGTTCACATTATCTCTGTCACTGTTACTTTTGTGCTTTCTTTTCAGACTTTATTAAAAAACAAAAACAACAACAAGCTCTTGTAATTTGCACTTTCTCCCAACCTTTCAATCTCCTGTATGGCAACCAAAATTACTGTACAAATAAACAGACTCTTGCACTAAGGCTGGGGCCCTGACTGCAGACAGCGAGACTGTCTGCACTGCTAGCAGCTGCCACGCTTGCAATCTGCTGCAGCCGTGTGAGGTCACAGCCCGCTCACCTCTGTGAAGTCACCAGGGCGTTTTCGTCGGAGGGAAGCCTCCTTTCACGGAGCTCCTCTGCCTCGGGTCCATCTCCTTAAAGCACCCTCCGCAGGCCGATGGAAGTGCGCGCCACTGTCGAGTGGACCTGGGCCTGGCTGTCCTGTGCTGGATGGAAGCAGAGGCAGGCGGCATGGGGGAGCCAGGTCCAGCTCTTTCTCCTCAGAGGACAGGTATCCCCGACACCACGTGGCTGTCTTCTTGCTGCCAGGCGGTGGGGCTGCGGGACAGAAGCTAGCAGTGTCTGGTAGTAAAACCTCCACTAAGACTTACACGAGGCAAATTCGTGACTTTGGCAAAGAACAGCCTGGAAGACTCAGAGAGAAGCATATTTTAAACCTAAACAATGAACCTCTTCTTCGGTCTCCTGGGTGGAAACCTGTCTTTAGCTCCTGAAGAGTTTCTTCTTTTCTGGCACATTCTTCCTTGGCAGAGCAGCCATGATGTTTCCAAGTCGTGAACAGCTCCACTCCTCACCTTTTGTGATCTGCCCGCCCACCTCACCACCTAGTAGCTTCCCCCAGACCTCAGCACCCTCCCGGCCTCACTGTCCAATGGTCTCTCCAGACCTCACGGCCCCCCAACTTCACTGTCCAGAGGTTTCCTCCAGACCTCTCTTCCTAGGTAAATAAATCACTGTCTTAGTGGCTTTAACTTGTACGTTGAGGCATTTTAATGACTGGTTAACTAGATGTCTGTCTGCAGCCACCCACGTACACTTACAAAGCGGCGGCTGGGTGACCGCGGTGGCTGGGTGACCGCGGTGGCTGGGTGACCGCGGCGGCTGCGCGCACGTGGGCCTGCCTGTGCTTTGTGGGGCACCAGGTCATTTCCGAACCGTCTCAGAGGTCAGCAGACCTGATCACTTCGACTTTTAGTCCACGCTGTATCACTGATTTTGTTCTATTGTTCCTGTAACATGTGTTTACCTTTCAGTCTTTACATTTTATGTTTAAAATTACAACATCAGTGTCCGTTGCTTCTACTCTGGAACTGTTTATAGCAATTCCAAAACTTTAATATGAGCCTTCAAATAAAGAGAAAAACAAAAAACAAAAAACAAGGAAAACCATTAAGTGTGTGCCTTGGGTGTTTGAACCTGACCTGCAGAAAACCAGATTGTATTCCAATGCTGTGTACTTGATGGAAGGACAGATGTCTCTTCGCTGTATTAATGTAGCTATTTCGTAGTCACAGTGCCTTGTTTCTGAACTGAGAAGCCCGTGTCGATGCACAACGTAAAGTGAAAACGGAGAAATGCAATGTAGACACAACCCAGACGCGCTCCTGGAGCCTCTCGTCGCCAGACTGTGCGCCAGTCACTTACGTTACAAATAAAAGAACATTGAAATGAGACCGTGTTATCAATTAATTTCCATTAAAAGTGCTCTCCACCATATCACGCTGGGGATTTTCCTTCCGTCCCAATGCGCCGCCCGGGAGGCAGGAGTCCTGGGCTGCGGCCGCCTCCCTGGCGTCGTGCTGCCCCCTGGCGGCATGTGTTGGAAATGCTTATCCAAGTCAGCAGTAACTATCACCTTCATTTGGTTAAGAAGTGTTTTCAGTAAGGCCCTCCCGACAGTAACCCATTTCCACTTTTCCTAAGTGAAGGGAGTGGTGATACGAAGTCTGTTTTTCTTTTAAGAGGAAAGTGATGTCAGAAGCACATCTAACTCTCATCTCAACTACATCTCACTCCACTTATACTGAGTTCACAGCAAAGCTCTCTGAGCCGACTTGGTCACCTCGGAAGCTGTGTCTGGGGCAGTAAGCTTGTCAGGAAGTGCCACTCTGCCTGGGGCCCTAGAATAGCCAGCTGGTCATGGGAGCAGCGACAGTCTCTTCTTGGGACCCCTCAGCAGCAGGCCGTGACACTTCCAGGGGAAGGCAAATGCTGTAACCACTGGCAGGTCTTTGAGCTGTTCTGCAAACACATCTCATGGGAGCACGAAGCTACGCACCTGCGCCTGCAGACCTCACATGACCATCAGTGCTACCACTCACCAAGCCAAGTCAGCTGACACCCAAAACTCAGAGCCCCTAAGGGTCCATGTGGGAGAGATGTCGAGGCCCTTGGGAGCCCCCTTCCACATGCTGCTGCTGCCTCTGCTGGAATGTGTCCAGGAGTCACAGGGATGAGCCTAAGCATGGACACAGCCACTAGGTCAGACAACGCCGGCCGAGCCCTGGGCCCGAATGAGGCGGGGTCAGGGAAACAGCTGGCTGGCCAGCGAGACTGAATGTGGGAACGGCTGCTCACTCCCCACACATGGTGACTAGCACACCCGTCCTGGTGCTCCCAGGCACTCTAATCCTGCGCTGCCCAATCAAAGACTAAGTACAGCCTCCACGCCCCAGACCCAGAGAGACAGGAACACAGCCCTCACAGGTCCAGGGAAGTGGCCATGACGCGAGTCAGGGGTCAGTGATTTCTGCGCAAGCTCCCAAGAGACAACACAGGCTGTAATCACAGAGCTGTTTGGTGTTCTCTATGCCGGGACCACTCAGAGTATGGCCCCGAGCGTTCAGCTGCCCTCAAGGTAGAAACAAGCAGCCCCATTTTCCAGATGAGGAAACCAAGTCCTGCCAAGATCCACAGCGTGTGGAATCAGATTTGCTGGAGAGTTTGTCTAGCTAAATCCATTTGTGTGGAAGGAAACCCCATCAGGTGCCCTGGGAACCACTGCTGGAGCCCACTGGTGACAAGGACACATCCTTCTCCCTACGCCTCCAAAGTCGTCTGCACAGAGCAAGGGGTCCAGGCGGCTGGGCAAGGTGGGGCTCCCCCAGTGACCACCCTGGAGCTGGGGAAAGAGTTAACTCAGCAGCAACCTGGTGGCCTCACTTCCTCCGAAGATGAAGGCAGGTAGAACCGAGGAACCCAACTTTCAGAGCAGACTTGATGCCACACAGGGCCCACGGCTTAGAGCGGGTGCCGTGCGGACCTGCTGCCCTGTCACAAGAACACTGCACAGCAGGTCAGCGCTTGACGAAGGTGGTCATCTCCTTTACTGATGAGGAAATGGACGCTCAGAGAGGAACCATCTCCCAAGGCCTAAAGGCTGTTGAACAAATCACCCCAAGGACTCGATTCCTGGCCAAAGAATGCAACTGCCTAGGGCCCCCATTCCCAGGTTCCTCCTTCAAACACTTCGTCTCTTGCTCCAAGCTACCCAGAGTCCTCCCAACACATTCCTTGGGGACCTGGTCAGCCAGTGTCCATTTGTTGCTTGAAACCAGAATCCGGCTGACCTGATGCCTGTGTTTTCTCCATGACCGACGGCCTCCTCCTACAGCCTGTTGGAAGTGGGGCAGCGCCTGCCTCTGCTTCACCATCACCTAGTGGCAGAGGAGAAAGGCCAACGAAAGCTGAGCTGAGAAACCTCCCGGCTATGGGCGTCTGAAGAAGAGGCTCACGACCACACAGCTCTGAAATACCTAAATCCAGCAGCAGCGCCCTCCCTAGCCCTGGAGTCTACCATCTGGGTGGGCTGAAGTAAAGGCTCTATCTTCCAGCACGTTTATAAACTGACTATAAGAGCCCGATGAAGACGTGGATCCTGGAAAACCACAAGGCCGGAGCCCGAGCACGGTCAGCGCCCCATCTCCCAGACAGCGAGCAGCCTTTGCTGGGGACAGAGCAGCAGCTCTTCAAGGCAGGAAGAAGGGCCACAAGAGAGCCGGCGAACAGAGCAGGAGCCGGCTGCACAGAAAGTCGCCCCAGCCCGGTGCTGTCATCGGTCGCCTACCTCTCCAGGGTCCTCGATCAAGCCACAGGTCGCCTTAGAGCTTCCCCTGGACCTGCGCCAGCTGCTACCTGGGACGTTCTGCACCTGCTTGTTTGCACGGCCTCCCCCACCCCCCACCGCAGCCCATTCTCCTGTGCGCGGCACTGACCACGCGACGCTGGCTTGTGGGCGTGCGCGGCCCAGGGCGCTGGGAAGAGCCTGGCGCGGCTCTGGTTCTGCACAGGCAGCCCCTCTGGCCACGCCCGGAGCGTCCACTCAGGCCCCGCCCGGGACCGCAGACTCCCGGGCTGCCCACGGCGGCCGCCCCCCGGGACCCCGGCGCTCACAGCCCGCCCGGTGGGGACGCCCCGGGACCCGGGACCCCGGCGCTCACAGCCTCGCCCCCGGTGGGGGAGCCCCGGGGCCGCACTGGGGGGACGTCGGCAGCGGAGCCCCGCGGGCGGCCGGACACAGCGCTGACTCACCTACCTCCGCTCCGAAAGACGCGCCCTCCGAGGGCCCAGGGCTCCAGGCTCCAGCAGCGCCGGGACAGAGCGGCCTGCGAGCCCCGCGCCTCCACGGCCCGACCGCGGCGCGGCCCGGCGCCAGCTCCCACTCAGACTTCGGCGCCTGGAGGATGCTGGGCCTACAGCTCACGTGCCCACACGGACCAATCAAAACTGGCAAAGGTGCGGGTCACGCGCCCGAGTGGGCCAATCAAGACTGGTCAAGGCGCCCAGTGTCACGTGCCCCCACGTGACTCAGCGGGCGGTAAAGGAATGCAGGTCCCTGATTGGCTCAGCTGAAGTAGGCGGGGCCTCTCTATGGCCAATTCTCGGGGCCAGACGGGACGGGCGTCTGAGGCCGCGTTGGCACGCACACCTGGAAAGGTCCCAGGTGCGGCCGAGGCGCGCGCTGGGCCAGGTGGGCTGCGGGACGCGATGGCATCGGGACAGCCCGTAACCACGCCACCTTCGCGCCCGTGTCAGAGAACGCGTTCGCGGTTTATTCTTTCATGGATTTGTTGTGTGGCCTTTCAAAGGCTCGCGACCCATTAGCGAGCAACCAGCGGACGTTCCTTCTGGGACGTGCGCGGACGGGCTGTGACGCCGCACTCCTGGGGAACGGCGTGCTTGCAAGAGCAAAAAGAAAAACCATCTGTAAACTGGATTACCTTTTTAATCGAGATAAAAAAATATGAGCGAGGAAATTCGGAAGGTCTGAGACGTGTCTGCCCACCCCACGCCGCGCCACCTGCTCCTGGGCTCCTGCCTCTGCAGGACCCCGGGTGCCCTGGCCTAGAGGACACCTGCAGCGCCCCCTGCGACCCACTAAAGTCGTCATGATGCTTAAATGGTGATGAGCTCGGCAGAGCAGCGGTCGGCTGGATCGCCTCCCAAGGAGGCGGGTTCAGGGGAAACCACCAGTGTGAACTAAATAAAAATAAAAAATAAAGATGCTGTCTCCTCTTCCTGCCTGCCTGCACCTTCCCTTAAAAATCAACTCCTTCCCCGCCGCCCTGCCCGCCTGGCAGCGCAGGCAGCCCCGGCGTCACCCTGCCAGTTTCCAAGCGGGTAGCTTACATGTGTCCCCGCATTAGTGAGCATTTAAACCTCACACAAACGGTCTCCTGTGTGCGTGATAAACAATCACTTCTAGCAAAGAACGGCACTGGCTGGGTCACCTGTGTGGGCTGGCTCCCCTTGGCCACCGCCCGTGAAGCCTGCAGCTGGCTCGTGTCATTCAGTGCTCCTTGTCAGATTCATCAGAGGACAAACAGCTCTTAATCATTCATGTTCACGGTTCAGTGGTCGCCCGTTATCTGAATCTGTCAAAGTGTATTTACCCGTCCCTCTGCTGATCCAGCTTTAGATTATTTTCCTAAACAATCTTTTTCAATATTACACCAAATGAAAAAGCCAGTCACAAATTGCCACGGTTCAATTTACATAAAATGTCCAGAACAGACAACGGCGTAAACATAAAGGGGATAAGCGGTTTGGTGGGGCCGGGGGCCCAGGGAATGGGCTCTTCGTGTCATGATGAAATGTTCTAAAACTAGAAAGTGGCAGCATTTTCACAACTGGGAACACATTAGGCCACTGAATTGTATACTGTAAAGAGGTGAATTATTGGATAGGTAAACTATACCTCGACAAATCTGTTTTGCTTTTTTAAGGGGAAAAAGCAATGCTTTCTAAATGCAGTTTGGATCCCAGCTTGGCTCTGGGGACAGAGAAAGAACATTTGTGAGAAAAGTTATGAAATCCAATAAAGTCTGTCATTTAGTTAATAGTTTTGCCCAGTGTTAATTTCATAGTTTTAATAAAGGGACCGTGCGTAAGATGTTCCTCTTAGGGGGGCTGGCAGGGGACGCACAGGAATTTCTTGTCACGAATGTTCTCTAAACCGAAGATTATTCAAAAAAACAGAAGCGGAAAGCAGTGCTGCACGTGCATGGCTCCGGGGCTGGCGTCCAGGCCCCCGGCAGTGACCCGGGACAGCTGCCGCCGCCAGCTGACTTGCATTGATGTCCATGCTGACCCACAGGCCCTGTGGACAGACATGTCTGCTGTCCCCTTTATGAGCAAGTACACCCAGGGCCCAGCCTCACGAGGACACTGTGGGGAGGAAGGGCACTGTGCATGTGGTGACGGCCACTGGAAGGGTCTCGTGGCTGCCCCTCCGAGATGACACTGGTGCCCCCAGACTCGCACACCTGTGTGAGGGAACCAGTGCGGTCTTTGCTGGGTTCAGACAGGGAGTTCAAACATCCCAAACGGCTAGGCACTGCTGCCTCGTAAACTGCCCCAAACGGAGAGGCCCAAGGCCACCAGCAGCACTGATGACCTCACGCTGACTGGGAAGGTCGGCAGTTCCAGAGCCGCTCTGGCTCGGGGGGCTCTGGGAGGTGCAGGCGAGTGCTGGCCACAACCCTTCCCACTGGCAGGAGGCCTCAGTGTCCTGCCTCCTTTGTCGTCATCCGCAGGGCTGTCTGAGACCCTCAGGCAGGATGCCGGCTTCTCTTGGGAGCAAATGTGCCAACAGCAACCACACTGTCGCTTGTGACCTACGTTTGGACATGACGCTGCCATTTTTTTCTTTTTTTAAAGGAAAGGCGCAGAAGGAAGGAAGCGAGCAGGCAGGCAGGGAGAACGAGGAGGAAGAAATATTTATTTAGTTCATCCTACTGCTGCCCCCGGGCCCTGGGTCTTGAACCAGGGAGCCTGGGCATGCATGGTCTATGCCTGGGGAATGGAACTGCTGGGCCACCGAGTCACAGACACCCGACCACTTCACAGCAGCCTACAGGCCTGAGTGGGCGGGGGCTGCCCGGGGCCTGACGCAGAGGCGATGACCACTGGAGCCACTCGCGAGGCTGAGTGTGACAAAGGAATGGTGCACTATGGACAGCAGAAGGATGAGAGGCAATATCTAAGGCAAGACTATGATAAAGAGGGAGAGTAAAAGGGGGTGAGGGCAGGTCAACAAAGGGGTGCAACTCCCTTCATTTGAGGGTAGTCAAGGGAGTGCGATGATTAAGAGTGAAAGACAGACGCTCGCCACGCTCACTCACACAGTGCTGGAAATTGTAGCCGATGCAATAAGGCAAGAACAGGGCGCGCCCCGGTAGAGTAATGGTTAAGTCAGCCGCCTCCGAAGGAGCACAGGTCACAGACCACTGGGTTCAAGTCCCGGGTCGGGGGGAAGCAACCAGTATGAACAAGTAAATAAAAATAAAATAAAATGCTCCCTCCTCCTCTTTCTGCAGGCCTACTCGCCTTCATCGCTGCCTGCACCTTTCCTTTAATAAAAAAAAAAAAAAGCAAGAACAGAAAATTGCAGGCAAACAGACCAGAAAGGAAGAAACAGAACCGTCTTGCTTGACAGGTATTATCGTTGTCTACTTAGACCATCCCAAGAAATCTACAAAAAAACTTCTGAGAATTTTCAAGGGAGCTCAGGAAGGCTGCAGGACACAAGACGCACATACAAAAACTTACCTGCGATAAACACGAGCCCTGACACTGAGACTGATGAAAAGAAAGCACTTCAGGTGTAGACCTAACGCAACTTACACGAGGCTTGTACGCCGAAAGCTACGAACCGCCGATGAAATCAATGGGTGAGGATGGCATAAGCGCACAGAAATCAGCGGAGCTCAGGAAAACGAAGAGCGACCGCTGCGCCTCCGCCACGAACGTGCGCTTTTACGTGGGCGGTGGGATGTTTTCCATTATGTGTATTTTACCATCATTAGGCAAAAATATGGAAACACTGGATTCAAAAGAAAAAACATATTAGTGTGCATATTCGATGTGCATATAAACACCTGCTTTCTGCAACGTTGCCCTGAAGGGCGTGTCTCGTGCGCACACACCCTTTCTAGTCCCCAGGGCAAAGGCTCAGCGAACCCCACACGACACCAAAAGGTGCCCCCGGCTGAGCCCTCCCCTGCGGCCTGAGGCCCACACCAGGCCAGCACTCGCTCCCTGCACTGGTGACCGGTACTCAGCAAGCAGTGAGCTGGGGTGCAAGGTGGCGACGGGGTGCCAAGTGCCGCCGCCACGGAATCCATGAGCAAGGGCCTGCCGTGACGTCAGCGTGCACCGAACCTCTCGTCCAAGGTCTGTCAAAGAGGAGCGTCAGCGCAGAGACACCCGCAGGCCCACATCCAGTGCAGTGTTATTCACGATGGTCAAGAACTGGCAACCTCCTAAGTGCCACCACTGGGTAAAGGGATAAGATGTGGTACACGCACACAGTGGAATACTACCCAGTTCTTAAAAAAGATGACATCAGGTGTGCCTTCATGGCCTAGTGGGTTAGCCCACGTGGCGCAGTCCACACACATCCCAAGGTCCCTGGTTCAAGACCCGGGACCGGGGAACAAGCAAGATGAACCACCAAATGCGTGAAGTGCTCCTCCTCTCTCTCCCCCTGCCTGTCTGCCTGCTCGCCTTTGCTCCTGCCGCGCCTTCCGTTTGAAAAAACACAACAATGAAATCTTGCCACATAGCATGACACGGATGGAACTAGATGGAACTCAGTGAAATACGTCAGAAGGAGAAAGACAGAGACTAGAGGATCCCTCTTCTATGTAGAATATAAAGAAATCAAGCGAAGAAACAGACGAAGCGACACAGCAGCGCTGGGGCACTGCCAGCACACCTGCAGTGACCGAGGAGTGGCGGGGTCCCGTGGACAGCGCTGGGGGACTCAGGGTGCACCGGCAGCCTCTTGTAAATCAGTGAGCTCGGCATTTCCTGCAAACGATGAACGTCCTGTAACAAGTGCGGACTGGGAACTTAACCCTTGTGTTTCAGGGGTTACTACCTCTGCCACGTGAACTCTCAAGGAGATAAAACACCAAATTCATGTTTCACTCGCTGAAAGCAAAGAACACACACTATTTGTGGTCCTGAGAATGTGGGACTCGAGCTGCGATGGGTCCCTTTCTGCACCACGCGGAAGGTGACGGTGAAGTCTGCACCCCGACAGCTCCAGGGGAAACGAAAACGTCCAACACAAACACCTGTCGCGGGGCCCGTGGAGAGGGTCCCGGGGTCTCTGCCTGCCACTGTGCGTTTCCTCCTGCTAAGGGCACCTTGGTTCTCCTGGGCAAATGCCTCTCCCACGCAGGTCCCCTGGCGGCCCACAAAGCAGCCTGGCCAGTCGGTGGATGCAGGCCTGGCTCTCAAGTGGGTTCAGGAAAGGGCACTCAGGCAAAGTCAGAGCAAGGGGGCCAGAATGAAGACACCTGGAGCAGTGGGAGGCGTGTCCCTGCGGATGGGCTGCAGTGCCCCTCAGAGGTGAGCCCGGCCGCTCAGTTGCCGTCCCTTCGGGGAGGAAGTCTGACTTAGAACGAAGCCACGCAGCCACGCAGCACAGACTCGGTGCCCAGAGTCCAAGGAGAGCGTCCAGGCCACCACAGCAGTCTCTGCACTTCCCAGGCCCCAGGCCGGCAAGTCCCTTCCTGAAGGGCCCCTGGGCCGGAATGTTCTCACCCGCTTCCTGTCGGCGCAGGAAGTGCAGCCTCCTGGGTGCGGGCCAGACGGAGGCCGCAGGATGTGCACAGGGCAGGGACAGGGACCAGTGACAGTGGAGCATCAGTACACCTGCTCCCCACAGGGGTGACGGAGGCCGGGCCCAGCTACTGCTCTGTCGACGGCAGCCCCCACTCCGGCATCTCCCCGCCGCCCCCTCGGTCCTCCCGCTGGACGCGCACACACTAGCTTGCACCCGGGAGTCCGGCGAGCCGAGGGCAGCCCTCACCCCGACTCACACCAGAAACGTCACACGGACATGTGTCTATAGATGTGTGGTCTACTTCTAGGCCAACAGGCCACTGTGACAAAGTTGAAGATGCCAGCAAAGAAGAGTGGAGCTTGAAATGACAAATGACCTTGAATGGCTCCCCACACGGGGCCTGCAGCAGGACTGTCACCTGTCCCTGGGCCCGCCACACGTTCTTCCAGGAGAGGCCGGCTGGCTCCGGACTTGTCTTCAGTAGCCTCTCACAGCAATGAGAATAAAGCTGGGCCTTGACTGGCCTCTGGCGCCCTTTGTGGTCTGGCCCTGCTGGCCTCTGGGCTCAGTATTTACCCGGCCTCGCAGGCACGGAGGTTTCAGCCAACGCTGCTGGTCACGCCGCCGCTGCCCTGCTTTTGCCCAGAATACCCTGCTTCTTAGGTCTCCTTGTACCCGACAAGCCTGACCCCGTCCTCAAAGCCTTCCCAGAGTCCACACAGCACGGCATCCTGCCTTCTTCCAGGTGCCTGATGATGTCTGTTCCGACATCCAAACTTCAGGAGGTGTCAGCCCCCCGCCCGCTCTGAACCATTAGTCTTCCAAAGCGGCCGATTCAGATTCAGTGACGCCGGCAGTCAGCGCTGTGGCCCCATCCACCCGCTCAGTCCAGGGCTGTCATCACCACCCCCACGAAAAAGCATGCCCATTAGCTGTCACTCCCCACGCCCCTTCCCAGCCTTCTGCTTTCTTCCTGTGAATTTGCTGAGACGGTTTATTTGAGCCTCTGCATCACCACCTACAGCAAACGGGCGGGAACACAGCAGTCGCGCGTCACTATGCACAGAGCCAACCAGGCTGAGTGGGTGGCACCGCCTAGTGGCTGGTGTGCGGAACTGTCTCCTTTACCCCCGTCCTCACCCCTTAGGGACCTGTCCAAACCTGCCCCTCTCCACATCTTTTACCCCCTTTACGCAGAATCTTGATTGACTACCCGCTGTCAGCTCGGTGTGGGGCCAGCGGGCACACCTGTGCCCTCAGTCACCAGGAAGCAGGGGAGGTTCAGCCTCCTAACTGCAGGGCTGCAGGGGTCATTCAGGTCTCCCGGTGACCCGCCCCCCCGCCGCCAGTGCTACCTGTGACCACGGTGGGACAAGGACATGGTGGGGCCCCACAGGTGCATGTCTGCTGCTGCTGACTGCATGGCCATGTGCGGTCACCCCACTGTGCTGGCCACGTCCTTGTGGGCGTCAAGGCACCACCGCCACCTCTAAGTCAGAACGTGCCCTGGCCCTCGGCGTGAGAAGCTCTTTTGGTCCCCAGATGCGGAAGGTGGCCGGTGGTCAGGAGCGGTCCTCTCCTGAAGCACCGCGTGACCGTTCGCTGCTCGTGTGCTAGCCGTGGGGTGTTCTGGTGACCGAGGGCACAGGTCTGCCCGCTGGCCCCGCACTGAGCCGACAACGGGAGGCGAGGCAGGGTGCAGTCTTGTGACACTGAGGTCTGCCGCCCCACAGCTCCAAGGGCCTCCTGGGCACGGGAGCACAGAAAGCCCCCAGGCGGCCTGAACCCCGGAGAACCCGGCCCCCAGCCCCGCCCCCAGCTCCTGCAGGTGAGCCTGCCTGCCCGGTGGTCAGCTGGTATCAGATGCAACAGGGAGCACCTGCACAGACCCGGAGGGGCAGCTGCCAGTCAGTGCCAATGCCCAATCTCTGGGACGTGGGGAGACCCCTGGGGGCAGCCGCTCAGCTGTGGTTTGGACACCAAGGGCGTCACCTCGCGGCCCAACAAACCGGCCCCTGGGGAAAGGGTGCAGCTCTGGGCACAGCCCACCACGACCTGCGGCCTGCCGTCCTGGCATCTGCAGGGCCAATCTGGATAATGCCCACTGCCCCATGCCTGCTGCCACTGTCTCAGGGGCTCCAAGCAGATGCCCACATGACCGGGAGTGGACCACTGTCCAGAGTGACCGAGCGGGACACGGCTGCTGTCGGCCTCCCCGCCAGCCCCGCAGTCATCCTGCTGCCCCCAACCTGTGGCCCCACCCCACCCCGGTCCCTTCGGACGGGACTGTCCTGCGGCCCGAGGCAGACATCTCTGGCTTTGCCGAGACTAGTTCAGAAACTTCCATGCGGCGCTTCCTCTTCCGATCGTACTCCCTGTTCAAAGTCCGATGATCTCGAAAATAAATACATTTCACCTCAAAACTCCTCAGCGGGTCACAAGCAGAGGCAGAAGCTGCTGGCCCACAGGTGCCTCGTCTTCCACGACAAACAAGCAACCAGAGACCAAGGCAGGCAGGCAGCAGGTAGATCAAAAAGGTTTATTTTGAGTATTTAATTTAGAAAATCACAGCTAGGAGACACACTGCAGAATGTCGGTACAACAGCCGAGTGAGACTGCGCAGAACGACTTCAGGGAAGGGACACGCTCACTGTCGCCAGCGGCCCCAGGTGCCGGAGGCGCTGCCGCGTGATCTTCTGGAAAGACTGCCCTGGGGTGCGCACGCCGACCCGGCCCCAGCACGCGGGGAGATGCTGGACAGGAGCCCTCCTGTGGTTTCGCTTCGTGTTTTCAGCCGACTCAATCATATTTTACTATCTCAACGTATTTTGGCAAAAAAAAAACCCACCAATAAAAACCAAAACCACGACTCCTCAGAGGAGGGCGTTCCTGGCAGTGCCTCCTTCCCACAGGGCACAGCACACGGACAGGCACAGCCCGCCGGCACGGGAACCGGACGAGACACGGCTGTGCGCCGGAACCAGCCCTGAAGCCCAGCCTCTCCCGCGGGCCGGGGCGGTCATTCTGCGGACAGAGGGCAGGGAAGCGAGGCAAGAAGACAAGATGAGAAGGCAGACTCGGGAGAAAGGGCAGGGCCTCTGCTGAAACTCAGGAAAGCGCTGAGTTTTCATGAGAAAGTGTGCAGGTTCCGCAAAAGGTTAGAAGCAGAACCCGCAGGTATCACAGCATGGAAGGTGTTTCCAGGTCGTTAAAGCTCCAGTAACTTTCTGGCAACTTCCCTCCATTCTGACTTTCTGCCAAGCCCACCTCTTCCTCCAAAACCACCGAGACCCCCCGGCGGCATTGCACCGGGGACAGGGCTCACGCCCTGCCCCGCGTGCCACGGCGGGAGCAGCTGGCACAGCCCCGGCGCAGGGGCACCAGCAGAGGCGGTCAAGAGACAACAGCGCCGCCTGGCTCCACGTGACAGTGAGTTTGGCAAAATCAAAGAAAACACCTTAAACGCATGAAACAGTTACAAAGTCCTGCTAAGGAACGTGGTTACAATATATTAGCACATTCTGTGGCATAAACATCTTCAAAAGCGCCAGTGAAGCGCGGAACGAGGCCCGGCCCATGAGGCCCGCGGGCGCCGCGTTACTGCCGCAGCTCCACGTAGTTGGCGGGGAAGAGCCCGTACCTGCCCTTGCACAGCCCGCGCCACCAGCCGTCGTCGATCATCTCGATGTTGGTGATGATGTCGTCGGGGTCGAAGGAGATCTCATCGTCGCCCGCTGGGGACGGGGCACAGAGAGAACAACATGAAGTCAGCGGCCCCCGCACGGTCAGGAGGGAAGAGGAGCGCCTACCAGGAACAAGCTTCCCAAACAGACGGGGCAGGCTGCCCTGAGGTCCCTCGAGCGGCTCCCCTCGAGCGGCCTGGGCCAGGCGCCGCGAAGGCCTCCCCACAAAACGAGGCCAGACCACGGTCGCCACAAGGCTCGCCGCAGTCGCCTGCGCCTTGCCTGCCCAGCCTGCCTGCAGGGGCCCTGTCCTCGCAGGGGAGGGGCACAGACGTCAGACGTTAGCACAGTGGTGGGGGCGAGAAAATGGGACGTCGACTAAAAAGGCTCCTCCTCATCACTTGGGAGACGCCAAATCGAAACCACAAGACACCAGCTCACACTGTGACACGGCCTGTCGCAAAGACGACAGAGAGCGCGGGAAGCACGGCACGTGGTGGAGGGAATGCACACTGGGGCGGGACTTGGGGAAACGGCGGAGGTTCCATGTGATCCAGCAATTCTACTTCTAGAACACGAAAGCGCTAATTCGAAAGCATATTAGCAAAGAACCCTCCTTACGCACACACACAGCGAGGGCTGCAGACAGGCACACCCTACGTTCCCTGCAGCACTATTTTCAACAGCTGAGAACAGGACGAGTCTGAGGCACACGGACAAGGAAGCAGACACGCTGGGCCGCTGCTCGGCTGTGAAAGGAAGAAAAGCTGCAGAGGGGACCGCTGGGGGGAGCTGCTGAGAGAAGTCAGAAGGAAAAAGACATCATCATGTCATCACACACGTGGAAGACAAAGAAGTCAGGCAAACAGACGACAGAGAACACAAAACCCTGGACTCTGACGACAGAACTGAGGTTACCGGAGGGAAGGGGCCGAGGCTCGAAGCAAAGGTCCACCGGACACTGGTGGAGGAACATGGGACTCTGCTGGTATGCGTGCGCGTTCAGATCTACTCGGTGAAGGTAAACCGGCTCCCCTAAAACTCACGCTGTGTTGCAAATCAAAGTAACTTTACGAGAAAAACAGACGCAGAGGGTCCTGCAAGGCATGTGTCCCAAGGTAAGGGGAGCAATATACAGAAAGGGGGGCAGGAAAGAAGGCCATGAACTCATGCAGTTTAGAAAGCGCATGGGTGGGAACGGTCACGAGAGCCGCACGTACAAATAAACGTGTGCACAGTCACGCGCAGCGGAGGCGGAATGTCTACGCTGCAGCTACAGGCAGGCTGGGAGCAGACGCGTGCGGGCCTGCGTGCAGGGGCTGGGACTGGAGGATGGCGAACAGGGGACCCGCAGGACGCTCATCAGCTGCAAACGGAGAAGCGGAGACTCCAGCCAGCACCAGCGGCTCATGGGCACCCCGGGGGCTGCCAGGCTGTGGGCTCTCAGTGGTGCCCGTCTCACTGGGAGGCTGGACGGAGCTTTAGCGGTAGCACCATGATTTGGAGGAAGTGGGGGGTCCGGGCAGCTAGACCCTCCAACAGTTCAGAGGACTAAAGGCAATAGGTGGGGCGTGTTTGGATGGAATCTCTGCATCTACAGCACAAGCGCCCTCTAGGAGGCGTCTGACAGCGCCGCCGGAAGCGCACGCAGAGCTGGCGGCCCGGCCCCGCCCCACGTGTGGCGCGTGCAGTCTCTCACCGGCCTGGTAGTCATACAGGGCGATGGCTGTGATCCCAAGGTCGTTCTCATATTCGTCATAGGTGCTGTCTTCTAAAAGCAAACCAGGGCGAAAGGTGCTGAACCCACATGCCACAAACGCTCTTCCATGTTAATGCTGCTGGACAACCCTCCTCAGGGCTGGGCGAGGGCGGCTAGGAAAGGATCGTCCAGCCCTGGGCGCACGGAGCGCCAGATGAGCAGGGGACGTGCGTAGGCACCTGCACAACAGGACTCAGGCTTTGCAGGAGCCAACCCGAGTCGGCGGGTGACTCACGGGAGCCCTGGGCGCGGTGCAGGTGCGCTTACTGAGGGCAGCAGGGGCCACTGAAGGAGGCCACCCTGATGCAGCTCCCTGCTCCTCCTGGGGGCTGGGGGGTAGCGAATCTGGCCAAATATATGACAAGCCGCTCTTTAGAAACAGGCCGGGTTTCGTGCTCACCCAAAGGAGTTTCTTAGCTTCAGGCAATTGGAAAGCACCCTCCTGAAGACCTGGACACCGGCTTCCTGGAGCCAGGCTCTCGAGTTCTAGAAGAACTGGAGCACCTCCCTCATGCCCACCCTGCCCCAGCGTGCCCAGCAGGGTCTTCTTGAAACCCGGTACAGGAGCTGCTGCCCCCACAGGAAGCCAAGCCGAGCCCCGGGACACAGGCCCACCCACCCAGTGGGAGATGAGGCCTGAGGGCATGGGGAGGGGCAGGTCTGCAGCAGGGGGCTGAGCAGGGGTCCCACCCCGCAGTGACACAGGAGCCTGTACCTACCTGCTTGATAGTGGCCTGGGACCTCTGTGGCTTCATAGATGGCCTCGGGGGCGCAGGCCAGGCCCTGCTGGTCGCCAGCCTGTTGGTAGTCGGTGGCCTCAGCGCTGTACGCAGGCTCGGGCTCAGAGCCGCTCACCGGGCCTCTGTAGCCTGGCTTGGCCGGGAATGGAGCTGCGTCCTGGGGAAGCATCAACAAGACAGCTCACAAGGCCCATCAGGGCACTGCCATGGTCAACAGCACACGGGCCGCCGGGCAGTCCCAGCAGACTGTGACACACTTGGGGACAAGGAGGCACGACCACTCACATCGGAGAACGCCCAGCTCTGCACCACGGCGAAGCCCTGCTGAGAGCCACGTGCCGCTCCCTCCCGACAGCCCTGCCCTCACCCAGCCCTGCACTGCGGTCAGTCGGGCTAGTCTGGCTCTTGTGTTTTTCAGGCCTCAGACCAAGGCCACCCAGGCAGCAGGGGACTGGCCAGCACCCCTGTGCCTGACAGCAGCGTCTCTCCTGTCCCCGCCGGCACCGCCCAGTGCAGCTATGCCCGCAGCCGGTAGAGCTCTGCCTGACCAAATCCTCTGGGGGCGCAGGGGCACCAACAGCCTTGCTGGAGCGCAGACTCTGGGAGGAAGAAGCCTGCTTGGGGGCACAGAGCCTCCTGAGCCCCAACGAGGGTCCTCAACTCTGACGTCGACAGCAGCTGCCACCGGCGCTTCCCACCAGGTGGAGGTGGCCCCGGGCAGGCAGAGCGGGCCCTCTCCTTCCAGGGCAGCCTGCCTGGGGGGCGGTGGCAGGAGGCAGATGCTCGCCACAACGGGGACACACACCTCATAGACGGGGCTCGAGGGCGGCCTCTCCTGGTCTGGCTGCGGACTGGGGGACGCAGGCGGCGTCTGCTTCTGGGCTCTGGCTTGCTCCTGTGACAGCAGACGCAGCAGTGAGGCGGGGCAGGTCACGGCGCACGCGGCGGTCCGCAGCCGCCCGCAGCCCGAGCAGGAGGCGCCAGCAGAGCGCGACGGCCACCAGCTCCACCTGCCACCAGCCCTGGACTCAGGCGGCACCATCACTGCACAGGCTGAGACCCTGTCCAGCAGACCCAGCGCGGGAGGCGACACTCAGTGGACAAGACTCCGGGGACCTCAAGACGGTGAACGTGTTCTGCTCGCAGGAAGGACGTGAAACTTTGGCCCGAGTGGGGGTCGTGGTGGACAGAATAACAGTCCCTCAGAGGTGCTGGCGTCCCGCCCCCGTACCTGGTGACTGTGTGATCTGATGTGACAAAAGGGACTGCAGGAGTAAGAAGGTAAGGCCAGGGGACAGAAGTCCTGTTCATCTGGGTCTGGTGCCAGGGGGTCCTTCTGAAGGGAGGCGGGAAGCGGGAGGCAGGCGGGAGAGGGAGGGCACAGAGGGCGGAGGGTGCGGCGCAGGCCACACGGGGGCGGGAGAACCCTGCCTCGGCCGCTGTCTGCCCGGCCCTGACGCCTGTGGCACCTGCTGGTACCACCCAGCGCTCACCCGCAGGCAGGCGTGTCTCCTGCAAGGGGCTGTGCCTCGTGGGGCGGGAGGGCTGGGCTGAGCGGGGCTTCCAGAGCCTGGCACAGAGCACAGCACAGGGCAGGGCGTCGGGTCTGAGTCACTTCTGCGAGGCAATGACACCCCCCTCAGCTCCCATTCAGGTTCCCTCTCGAGGCAAACCTTCGACTCAGAGAGCCTTGCGCTGCGTCACAGTGGCCCCGCGGAGCGCAGGCGGGTGTGCCCCTGGGAACCACACTGAGGCTCCGAGACCCCACTGTGAGCCTGCCATGCTGGCCAAGGGGCGCCGTCAGCAGGGAAGGCCGAGACACAGAGCCAACCCAGCGGAGGAACAGAGCCAGAAGGAAAGCCTTTTCCTTCACAGGCCACCCCACCCTTCCCATCTCCTGGATCGGATGGGACTCAGAAGGCAGGTGTTAAAACCACAAGTCCGGAAACACGAAGAACACTTAAGCAGCCAGAGCGCGGGGAGGCACCTTGCCGCACACAAGCCGCGCTGCAGACACGCCCGGCCTGCCCGCTCCCGGTAAAGCCGAGCACTCTGGGTTTTGCCTCGGGTAAGGCTGGTCAACAGCCACACGTGTCACCCTGACGTAGCTGCATTAACCCAACCAGCAGACTTCACTCCTGCACCCCACCCACCGCAGGTGCGTTGTCTCGGACACCCATCTCCGACAGGCTTCGGAGCCGGAGCACGGACGTGGGGAGATGCCACCCACAGATGTCACAGCCCTGAGTCTCCCAAACACTCACTCCTGCCCACCCGGCTCCCCGCAAAGAGGATTAGGACGGCGGGGGGTCGGGGGATGTGGAGCAGGCCCGCCGGCGGCCCGGGGAGTCGCTGGTGAGTGGGGTGGAGGGAGGAGAAAGACGCAGCAGGAAGGGTCACGCTGGAAAGCACGGAGGGAGGCCTTCCCCACCTCCCCCAAGATAGCTGCGGTGTGGTTCCAGCGCAGCGGGGGACACCGCCGGTGACACATCTGGGCTGAGTGCAGCGGGGAGGATGCCCAGAGACTCAGGATGGCTGCCGAAGGAGGGGGGCCCGCTGGAGATGGCCCAGGCTCTGAGCCGGCAAGCGGCTGCCTGCTATCTGGGGTGACAGGGAGTCAAGGTTCCGAAGAGCACATTAAACCCGAGCTCAAAACGTCTCCTTCTGAAGGCTCAGGGCCAAAGGGAGACTCGCCAGCCCCCGCCCCGCCCCGGCCCCAGCGAGGTGGCACACGCTACTCACCGCCAGCTGCCGGCGGGCCTCCTCCTGCTCACGTCGCTCCTTAGCCATTCTCTGAGCTCGCTCCGCTTCTGCCTTCCGTCTGTCCTCCTGTTCCTTCTCTTTCGCGAGGTTCTCAAAGTTAGCCCTGATGTTACTCGTTTTGCTGTTGGCTGTAGAGGAAAGGTTTGCACGTGACACCCACCCACCAGCATGTCCACCACATCAGCCCCGCCCAAGCCACAGGCCCCGCCCACCTCAGCCAGCCCACCAGTCCGGCCCTGCACACTGAGGGTCTGCGGAGCAGAAGCCTCCAGGCGGAGTATTTTTATCGTCCAAACGTCCTGGTCACGGTCACTGCCACTGCCCACCAGACACTCAAGGAAACACCCATTCCCTCTGGAGGGCGCCCTAACACAGCAGCAGAAGCCGTGACCCCACCGTCCACACGTCTGCGTGCAAGCGGCAGACGCAGAGCCCAGCTCTCTAGCACTGGGCCCCGTGTGGCGCCTCGCAGAACCCTCGTGTCACGCCGAGGGGAACTTCTCTCATGGGACGCCACGTCCCAAAAGAACTGACGAGCCACAGCCCACACGGGCATCGGCAGACACTTCTCCAGATCGCACACACGGCCTACCTACTACGGCCAGAAAAACGATGACAGCACTTGCTGTCAATGGGAGATTCAAGTTTTCGAGCAAAACCACAATTTCGGAACAGCAGGACCCGCCAGCAGGCGCATGGCTGCTTCCCTCGCACACACAGACCCTGGAAGGTGACGACAACCCTGGCATCGCAGACTGCTGAGCGCCAACACCTGCAAGACCACCCCTTCTCGGGCCGGCACCCTTCGGGTGACCAGTGTGACGTCACAGGCTCCGCTGCGCGAGGGAGGCCCACTGTGAGTGGCACGTCCAGGACCAGTCTAGGACTGCTAAGCCACTGTCGGCAGTGAACGGTGCCCGCTCCCTAGCACCTGCGCACCTGACGCGTCCGGGGTGCGCCACCTGCGGGCTGTGGCCCAGGCCCGGGGACAGGCCTCTTCTGCTTCCACCAGCCGCGAGGACCCCGACCGTCCCTGTGCTGTGGCGCTGGCCGGCCCGGCAGCAGAGCGCGTCGGGGAGCCACAGAGGCTCCCAGAAACAGGTTTCTGGCAGCGAGTCACCCAGCGCTGCCCCAAACGGGCCCTGCTGCCAGGGAGCTGCAGCCGCCGTATCTGCAAGGGGCCTCTGGCGCTCCGCAGGAACGAGTCCCCACCGTGAGGGCCGGCGGCCTCTCCAGAGAGCGAAATGACCCCCGACTGCCCAGCTCTCTCTCCCTCAGCACTGCCGGGGAAGCGTCGCCCGCGGACTCTCCGGGACGCACCTGCTTCGACGGGGACCGTCTTCTGGTAAGCAGAGGACACCCTGGCAACATCCTCAAAGGTGGACGCGTTCTACGAGACAGAAGGAGAGCAGAAGACACACTCCCTTTCTGCCCACCCACGACGCTGCTTCCCCGACGGCGTGTTAAAGACGCCTAAGGTTGTTGCAAAGAACCAACCAGAGGCCAGGACCTCACGTCACCTGCACGACCCAGGAGGCAGACTGATTTACACACGTGTGCCACGCTCGGTGTCAGAGTGGGACACGGGGGCCGACACAGGACCCAAGGGCCTGGGGGATGGCGTGTCAGGGGCCTCGGGTCCTTCCCGTTGCTTCAGGGCTACTTACCGTCATTCCAGCTGCACCTCAGCCCCTCCTGTCACCTTCCACCTGCCCGTCCAGCCACTGCCCCGGGCCTTGCGACCCCTAGGCCTCTGGACTCAGAGGCCATCCCACCACACTCCACATGGCCTCCTGCACAAAACGCCCCAGCGCAGAGACCCGCCCCCCGGGCCTCCCTCCTCCCTCTCAGACCAGCTCCTCCTTCCATGATCCAGCCTGCTGGGACCCCCTCACCCAACTCCATCACCCACAGGGAGGCCTTCAGACATGAATCCCAGCGACCCCCTCTGGAGACAACCTCACCTTGCTACCTGGGCTCGACTCTCCCAATTGCTTGGGCCCCTAGCAGGTCCCACTACAAGATGGGACACGACAGGACCTGCCTCACAGCACGGCTGTGGGGTGCAGCAGAGGCTGCCGTGCCACAGGGACAAGGCCTGGCCAGGGGAGACACTGACCACCACTGATGGCACACCCCCAACTTAAATGTCTCTCCAGCTGGAAGCGGGAGTTGAGGCCCATCGAGGTCCGTCGAGGCCACCCCTGGGGCAGCACACGAGTACCACCCACTCCGAAAACTGCTGGCGCACAACGCCAGGCCTCGATCAAGAGCGCATACCTTATCCATCCGGTCCTTCTGCAGCCCGTATTTCCCGCCAAATCCTCTGGAATAGTCTGAAACGCAGCAGCACAAGACAACACTGACTCCTGGGCCGAGCACAGGCACCGTGCCCACAGCAGACATGCAAGCAGATCCAGAAACAGCCCAAGAAGATGCACCCGAGCAAAGACCGGGAAGCGCCGGGCCGCGGGCACGTGTCTGCTCAGCGAGTCTGTTCGCGGGCTCAGCACGCAGGCAGGCGGGACGGGAGGGTGTGCATGCTTCCCGCGCTCCTGGGGGCGGGCCGGGCACTTCCACAGCACAGTCGTCCAGCCGCGGACTCATCTCACCGGCTCTGTCTCCCGCGCTACTGAGAGCCAGAGGCTCGCTCACGGGCTTTCTCTTGCTTTTTGAAAGAAAACAATTCCATGGGGACACGATACCAGCCAGATAGGTGGGTGGTAGCAACACAGGCCTACGGGACGGTCGCACCGGCGCGCGGCACCTCCAAGCAGGCTGGCGGGCACACACAGTGCAGCCGCTGCCTCGCCTGCGCAGGCAGTTTTTCAGGGGCTGCCGCCTGCCCTCTGCTCTAACTGGGACATTAACTAGAGGCCGTGTCCAGCTTCCAACAGATCGGACAACAGTGAAAAGCAACACTCCACGGGAAGACGCGTGCCCCTCACCCTCAGGGCACAAACCTAGGAACTGGCAGGGGGGTTCAGCTCTGTACGCAAAGTCCGGCTCTGTGACAACGTTACAAACACGATAGTGTTTCAAAAAAAACAATCACACAGAAAACAAAACACCCTCCCCGCCGGCCAGAACACACCACCACAAATAAAACAGAGCGGCCACGTGGGACACGCTGCCGCTTCCGCCTCCGCCACCGGCCTCCACTCTGAGGCCGGCGTCTGTGCGAGCAACACGTCCGGTCGGGGCGGCGGTTCCCGGGACTCCCAGGAGGGACCAACAGCCGGAGCTCTGGCCAGACACGCCTTCCGGAAGCTGGCGGTGTGGGGGCCAGGAGAGCGCGGCCGTCCGCTGCGGCCACACTGTGCGACACAAACCCAAAGGGTGCGGGCTGAAGAGCGGGGAGAGGGCAAGCCCCCTTGGGCCCGCGGGGGCCTGCTAAGAGCCCAGCCGGCGGCTGGCCCCGAAGCCTGTGCTGGCAGCAAGGGTGCGCGCGGGCGGGGCAACTGGGCCTTGCTGGGACTCGTGCTTGGCCAGTCTCTCCTTGTAATCAAACCCCACAGCACAGGAGTCCTGCCTCTCGGACTGAACACCGAATCTGCCTCCGAAACCAGTCTTATAATCTGAAAGTCCACGAGCGACAGTGGAGGAGAACAACCGAGAGGAGACAAGCTGGGTTAGAGGTGTAGGCGCACGAGCGGGGACACACACAGGCTGGAGAAAGCTAAGTGCTCGGCCACATCCAGGGCCGCGAGCGCCACGCGCTGGCTCAGAAGAGCCGGACGTGCGCTCAGGAGGGTCAAGGGCCGACTTGGGTTCGACCTCTCAGTCGAGCAGAGGGCAGTGGGGGTGCGTGGACTGACTCCAGGTCCTGCCCACACGCCAGAGACACCAGAGCGTCTGTGCACGACCACAGGTGCGCCCGGCCACGTGGAGGAATCCGCTCCCGACTGCGCAGACGATGGAAAGTTTAAAATGGGCCCCCCTGAAAGTTTTTCCCTCCCCACACGGGACGGGGTCCCATTCTAATGAGGATACTTCAACCCCCTGCTGTCCCAAGAGGACCATCCCCACCCAGAAAGGCTGGTGGGCCGAGCAGGGCAGCTGCCTACATCAGCGGCGCTGCCGTGGGGGCCAGAGGGTGACCCACTACCCTGGAAGGATGTTTCAGAACCGCGGGAGGCAGAGGACAGCCTTAAACAATGAAGACACAACACAGCCGTGGAAACAGCACGACACGGCACACACGGACCAGAGAGAAAAGGGCCTCTGAAACAACAGCAGGTCTGGGGAGAAAGCGAGTGTACCTTTCTGGGACTCGTGCAGCTGCAGCTTCTCCTGGTGATCCCAGCCAAGAGCACACTTGTCTTGTCTGTCTGTCTGCACGCCGAACTTCCCTCCGAACCCTTTCACGTAGTCTATGTGAGAGCAGAAGGCATCGCGCGCATCAACGGGCGGCTCCGGTGACGGGGGGAGAGCAGTTTTCCAACAGCCTGCCCACCCCACCATCTCTCTTCCGGCCTCTGGGATGGTGGTCATAGCACAGGGACCCGCCCTCCCTGGCCGCCGTTGCTGAGTCCCCAGACAGGACCCACGCACAGCTCCCAGGCATGCAGCTCAACAGCACACGGGAGCACACCCGCAGTCACCAACATGCGTGAGACACATGGCCACCACGAGCCACGAGCGGGACGCTGTTGGGGGGCTCGTCATCCGGGTCCTCGTGTGACAGCCGTCTCTGGATCTGCCGCCTGAGGTGCGAGTCGTCTACTCTGCCCCCGTCCCTGGCCCGGCTAACCCACCACCCACGGGGGCGGGCGGCCGAGCGGACGCTGCCGACACCTGTCTGGGACTCATGCTTCTCCGTCTGGCCCTGGTACTCGAAGCCAACCGCACTCTTGTCCACTTTGTCCTTGTCTACGCCGTACTTGCCACCAAAACCTTTGGAGTAATCTGAAAACAAGGACGGTGCCGTTTTAGCATGAGGAGCAGTCGGCAGGCGCACATGCACCCAGCACCCTGGGAGCAGTCCCACGTCCACCCCGAGGGCCCCAGTCCACCCTGAGGGCCGGGGAGCAACCAGTATGGAAACTAAATAAAAATGAATGCATGCTTGCTCCTCCCCTCCTGGCTGCCTCCTCCACTCGCCTGCATTCCTGCTGCTCCTGTCCCTCAACCAACCAAGAGAGGAAGAGAGGAGCTAGGACTTTTTTGTCAAAGGCGGGAATGAAGGAGGACGTGGAGGTGAGGAGGAAGAGGGAAGAGAAGGAAACACTTCATATTATTCAGTTGCTCATCGTGGTGTTTTCCTGGGGCCCTGGGGCTCTGGGGCCCCGGGTCTTGAACGGCAGACCTGGGATCACGAGGACCACACCCGGTGGGTAAACTGCGAGGACACCAGAGCGCACCAAGAAAGAGCTCTAACGGTCAGTGGAAGACCAGCAGCGCGCGCCGGCTGAGCGCAGCGCCACGAAGGCCGCGCTGCGGAAAGCACGGCAGCGCTGTGCGTGGGGACGCAGGGAAGGACAGAAACATGGCAGACGGCAGGCAGCTTTTGACCCGCGGCCGCGAGGCCCAGGGAGACAGCACACCCCGAGGCGACACCACAGGCGACTTGGAGGCTCAGCTGTCCCTGGGCCCCGAGCCGGTCCCTCGGGGTAAAGGCACACCAGTGGCTTTCTAACGGTGATTTAGGGTTTTGTCTGTAAAACAAACCTACATGCTGGGAATTCTTACTAAAATGCACATGCGGGGAGCACCCAGGTGGCCGAGCGGTCAAGTACACCTGGAGCAGTGCCACACGCAGCGCAAGGCCCCAGGCTCGCACCCGGGGCTCAGGGGGAGCGACCACTGGGAACAACTAAATGGGAATAAAAAACATTTCTTAAACGAAATGAAGTAAAATGCACGTGGTGGGCCCTGGTGGAGTAGCCAGTAGGTCCACCGCCTCTGGCTGAGCGCAGTCCACATACATCCCAAGGACCGGGTTCACATCCCGGGCCAAGAGGAACAACCAAGATGAACTGAATTGAATAAATAAAGCCCCCCCCGCCGCCCCCTGCCGCCCACCCGCCCTCAGTCCTTTCCTAGCACAGCTGCATGTGCAGGTCAACGATGCCGTGACCGCTGCACTGGGGCTGAGCCTCTACGGCAGCCTCTGCAAGGGCACCCTCACGGGGCAAAGGTTCATGGCTGACAGCTGACGGCGATGACGGGTGAAGGACAAGCCAGTATGGTTTCTAAGGACAGCTTTAACTTCAATCTCGACTGAGCCAGAACTCCGCCTTTTGGAGGTCATCCCCTGGCAGCGTCACGTCCGTGAGTGGGGCAGGCCCAGCCACATTCACCGCCGTCTGAGTGTGACGCTTTTCCACGGGCCCTTTCAGCTGCACGCTCCTCAGAGGCGAGCCAGCAGACCGGGCCTCACGATGACGACTGAGCGACAGCAAAGACACGACAGCCCTCGAGCAGGCCGAGAAGCAGGCACGTGCCGACAGCCCCGCTGGGAAGACTGCACGGCGGAACCCTCGTCGCTCAGGAGAGCAGCCCCCTCGCTGGGGTCTGCACCGGATGAGAAGGGACGGGCCAGGCCAGGCCAGGCCGCCCCCAAGACCCACCTTTCTGGGACTCGTGCTTCTCCGTCCGGCCCTGGTAGTCGAAGCCCACGGCGCTCTTGTCCACTCGGTCAGCCTGCACCCCGTACTTGCCACCAAAGCCACTGGAGTAGTCTGAGGGGACAGGGCAGCAGAGGACAGCCTGCGGTGACGCCTTGCCGACTGCAGCATGACAGACACGCTTGGGGCTGACCCCCAGGCCCCAGGCCGAGTGCGCGCGAGCCCTGCAATGCAAGGGCGGCCCCGGCGCGGCCCTGGTGGTGTTCAGACACGAGCCCCCCAGGTTAACACTCATCACACATGAAGCCCTTTCCAGAAAAGACCCAGCCCTCCACTGGGCCCTCAGGCAGAACAGCGCCGTCCCTGCGTGTCGGGCGGCGAGCATGGGCACCAAGAGGGGACGAAGTGACAGCGTCTGCTCTGAAGAGGCCTCGGCGGCGGCGCGGTTCCATGCGGTCAGTGGCCGTGCCGGCGCCCCGCGCACCGAACAATAGGCGTGGAGGCTCTGCTGAGGGGTGAGGCCTCCTCAAGAACATGGGCCAGCTCTTTCCCGGCAGTGCCGCTCGGGCAGGGACGGCGCGTCGCAGCAGGATGACCCAGGCCCTTGCAGGCGCAGGCCCTCCCGCTGCCCCCCTGGAAGGGGCTGCCCTCCCAGGGCTCCCTGCACCTGCTGCCTCTTACCTTTCTGGGAGGCGTGCTTCTCAGTCTTGCCCTGGTACTCAAAGCCCACAGCGGACTGCAGTTAATCGAAAATAAAAACAAAAACGAGACATGCACTTTTAATGCCTCCGAGACAAGGACTCTGACTCCACCACACATGAAACGTTTAAACACACAAACCGCGTCACTTCTGACGGCTCCCAAAGCAGGTGCGGGACTAACGGCACCAGAGCTCAGCTCTGAATCTGCATGTCACAGACGAACGTTCCCCAAAGCCCGGCGCACGGCCCGTTCCAAGAGGAGACCCCAGCGTGCTCGGCCGATGGGCCGCGCTGACCTGAGAGTCCCGGCCCACACTAACTCCTGTCCAACGAGGCTGCGCTAAGAGCAGCGACTTAGCCTCAGTGCCAAGGACAGGCGCTGTGGCGGGGGCACCTGCATGCGGCCCAGGAGATGGGCACGACCACCACCCGGCTGCCAGACCGGACTCCGAAGTCCAGCTGTGGGCCAGCGCCACACACAACAGGCCACAGTGCGGGGGGTCAGGGAAGAGCAAGCCAGACGCTCAGCCCTGGGGTGGGATCGGAGCATGGCCATCACGGTGCGACTTGGGGAGGTGACTCGAATGGCTCCTGCTGGACACTCGGGCAGATTCACAGCCCACGGTCCCCTGAAGACCAAAAACCAACCCGGGGTGGGTCTCCAGAACCAACAGTGAGGGCCTTCCTGTGCCCTCAGGGGTGGCATGGCGCGCTGGCAGGCGCTGTTGGGGAGGGAGAAGCCTGTGCACCCTGGGCGGTGACGTGTCACTCACCTGGTCAACTCTGTCCACCTGGACGCCAAACTTGCCTCCGAAGCCCCGGACGGAGTCCACCTGCGAGCAGTGCTTGGACAGTTTGGACTGGTACTCATGGCCGACAGCCGACTGCAACAGGCCACAGAAACGAGTCTCAGCGACCACCGCCCCCCACCCCCCGCCACACGTGCCACGGCCTCCCAGGGCGGGTCTGGCAAGCCGGCAACCCTCCAGGTCGCAAGTGTCTCTCCTGAACACTCTCAGTGGCTGAACAAGGGCGGTACAACGCTGCAGCCTCGGACGCCTGAAGCCCCCCAAGGACCCCATCACAGGGCGCCCGACACGGCTGAGAGTCAACGAAGGACCAGGGGGGGCAGTCCCATCAATACAGGCCCAGCCGCCTGCGACGGTGTGTAGAGACTAGTGATAAAGTGAGGCGTTCCCGACACGCAACCCAGGTATCAGGCACGGATCTCACTAACCAACCGGCAGACAGACGTGCAGACGCGTGTGACACAGCACCTACTCAGACACCCGCCTGGAGGCGCAGGACCAGTGCCCCACCCCACCGCCCTGCTGACGGGAGGAGGCTGGGTCACTGCCCGCGGCCCGGTGCCCGGCAGTAAACGCCGGTTCTGCACATTCCCGCCGCGGGCTCAGCACACCGGGGCCCGGGGACACCTGCGCCAGCCCTGGGACACAAGTCTTCTTGGGACACAAGCCACCTCTCTGCTCCGTGCCGTCTGAGGCGTCAACACCAGAGACCCCGTGGCGTACAAAGCCGAGTGCACTCACCATCCAAACGCCAAGTGTCCCCCCGCCAGGCGACGGCGCCCTGTCTCACAGGGCCCCTTCGGGGACAGTGCTCACACAGCCTGGGCACGGGACCCAGCATGGGGCACGGACAGGCAGGCCCACCCTCTATTCTCCAGAAAATCGTCACCACCTGGGAAGTGCCCCAAACGGCCGCATCCTGCTGTGAGCGGCCTCCACACCCCAGTGACCCCGTGGGTGGCAGAGCACCACCCGATGGGGAGGACCCGACGAGAGCAGGGCCGACGCCGCTGTGCTCGGGAGGCAGGCCACATCCGGTGAAACCGTAGTCGTTTTCAGACTGAGACCGTGACTTGCACCAGGTGTCCCGACGCCCGGTCGACCACGGAGACGCCACCTGCAGCCTCCAGGGTCTCGCCCAAAGAAAGTCAGCAAAGCAACATGAGAAAGGGCTTTCCAGCAGGACTCAAATCAGAAAGTTTGAGGAGCGCTGTTCTAAAAACAGACAGTGACAGCGTGGCGTTTATTCCAGCTCGCTCTTCCAAATGCTGCCCGAGACCTCGCAGCGACCAAACCTGCTTGTTTTAGGCAGAACCAGGAAGGAGGGCGAGTCCTGCGCTGGAGCATGCGTCGGCACGCATGGCCAGAGACACAGCCCGCCAAGCCGGGCACAAGGGAGGATGAGTCCCAGTCCCCAAGAAGCCCCTGGGAATGGACAGGACGTGACAGGGAGGCAGAGGCTGCCTGCAGAAGGCGCAGGGGAGAGCTGTCACGGCCGCGGGAGGGAGGGCTCGTGAGCGGGTCTAGGATCAGGAAGGCCTGAGCACGACGGGCCAGGAGGCGGGCTGGGAGGTGGTGTGGAAACCAGAAACCAGAAACCAGAAACAAGAAACGATGCCAGCTCCTGGTCAGTGTGGAGCGGTCTGGCCTGAATAGTTACTTTCCCACCCAGAGCGGGGAGCACAAACATCTGATGATTTCTCCTTCCTCTAACTCCCGGATCCCGCGACACAGGCGTGGCCGGGGTGGGAACAACCTGCTCGAGCCTCTCACCCCTGAGGACGTAGGTTTCATCTGTGTGCACCAGAAAAAGCTACCAGGCTCTAAAATCCAGTGACTCTGCTCCCCACTTTCTACGGACACGTGACGGTCAGAATCCCTGGAGGCCACACAAAATCAGCACAGAAACATCCCCGATCTTCCCTGTCGCTCGCTCTCCACCCAACTCGGTTCCAGGCTGCTTTCCGACACGGTCTGGATGCCCACGGGCCCCAAAGAGCCGCTCCCTGGAGATAGAGCGTGACGCACTGACACAGTGGAGAGGCCCGTGCCCGGCTCCTCCGCGCCGGGTACAGTGTGGGGTTACGGGCCGGAACCCGACACCAACTGCAAGGCCCCTTCGACAAGACTCATGGCACGTCTGTCAGGTGAAACAGCTCACACACTCCGACGGGGCCACCTGGATGGGAGTCTGCGGACTGTGCAGAGTGGCTGTGATCCCTCCACCGTCTCTCCAAGGAACGGAGTCGGCGCAGGCCCAGCTCTACTCCCTTTCTCTCCTGGTGGGGAAGACGGGAAGTCCTGTCCCAAGCTGATGCCTGCATTTAACTGACTGAAGTCATGCTGCGCTAGGGCCAAGGCGTGCGTCTCTAAAGCAGGCACATATCCCAAACACCTCGGTCACCAGCGGCGTGGACACCTGCAGCCTCTGCAAGGCTGGCCCACAGCTCTGAGACAGGTGATGGTTGCCCCCAGACTGGCAGGCAGCGAGTGCCAACCCACGACAAGCACAGAGGACCAGTCTCCTGGGGAAACCCCAGCCGGGCGTGAAGACGGGCTGCGGCCCTGGCTGTGGCCTGAAGTTGGCACCACTCAGGCCACCGGCCAGATCACAGGCAGAGGTGACACCCCACCTGCAGTCACGACGCTTCTTACTGCCACGAAGCTGGCCCCTGGGAGCTGCTCCCCGCCAGATACCAGTGCCCATCACATGCCCCCCGGCAAATCTAGGACTTAAATGAGGCCCTAGAAAGCGAGGGCCCTTAATGAGCAAGTCAGTCGACAGAGGAAAGCACTTGGTGGCGCTCGTTCCAACAAAGGGAACTCGAGCTCTGCCCTGAGGAAGGGGCTGTGGGACAGGCTGCCAGCCTGCACCCTGCCTGGAGGCCGCGATCCACTTACTTTGTCCATTCTATCCTGCTCCACGCCAAACTTCCCGCCGTAGCCGTGGGAGGCCTTGGGTCCTGTTTCGAGCTCCTTCTCCTTGAGGGTCTGGTGCTCTTGGAAAACGTTCTCTCTCAGCTTGTGGATGCTGGAAGGGAAGAGAGCAAACAGGCACAGCCTATCGAAGGCACGCGACCCTCCTTCCTTTGGGAGGGTGAACACGGACAGGCGCGTCATCGTCCTCAACAGGCAAAGCCCACTCCCGCACCGCGCTGCCGGCTGCCCAGACGCCCCAGCATCAGAGTCAGAGGCAAGTTTCACGGAAAAAGAAGCCGATGGGAGTTTGCAAGGGAGCCATCCCGCCCACCCTTCTGAGAGGTCACCGCTAGAATCTGAACTGCATTCATCTCCCACGGAAAGCAGCATCTCAGGTCATGAGGAACTGAGTTAGGAGACCTGGTTCTATGACCTCAAGGCAACGGGAGAAACCAGTGTCAAAATCCCTAACCCCACCTGTCCCCAGGACACAGGCACAGAGACGGCAGTGCCCTGCTCTCCGTACGCACCAAGCTGAAGCCAGAGACTTTCAGAGCTGACAGCCTCAAAACCCTGCTTTCCTTGAAATGTGAGAATGGTGACACAGACCACAAGACGTGGTCGCACTCTGGCAGATCAGGACTCTGCAGCTGTCACCAGCAGGAGACCCCAGAGCCACACACGGACACCTCCGACAGCATCTTCCACCCAGGGGACACCACATCCACACCGTCCACACTGGCCCACAACCAAGCCGGCTTGACACCACCAAGCCCGCACCAGCAGAGGAAGGACGAGCACGGCTCCCAGAGCCACAAGGCTTGAGGGAGGACCAGCAGGTGCTAAGAGTTGTCCCCCTGAACCCGTGCGTCCTCGCTTCAGTCTCGCCAACCCAGAGGCTGCAACACGTGTGGAAGCCACAGAGAGAAGCAGTGAAGGCGGAACGGGCGGGTGAGCCGCTTCGGGGTCAGCCAAGCCCTAGCAGACTGACCAGCCAGCAGCCAGCAGCTGCCCAGCCGGAGGGCTCTCCACCAGCCTCCAGGGAGGGTGGGCCCGAGCAAGCCAGGGAGACCACACTTCGTCTCACACGACCCACTGCAGACTCGGCCTCCTTTTCTGGGTGACTTACTGACACTCTCTCAGCCAAGAGCAGCTTCATCTTACTGCGAGCACCTGGGGCAAGAGACTTGCAAACGCTCAGAACAGGTCCCCTGGTCAGGGATGGCAGCCTCAGTGAGGGACAGGAACAGCACAGCCCAAAAGGAAAGTCTGCACGTATTTAAAAGTTCCTTTTATCTACACTTCCTGACAAGCAGCCACCACCCTTCGGTCTGTCAGACAGTGCGACGTGAGGAAGGACATGCTTCACTCGGTTCTACTCTGGGCTTTCCAAGAGGACACAATGCTTGGACTTCAGTGCACAGCACCCCACGCGACACCGGTGACATTCCAGAAGGCAATGAAAACAAGGGGGAGGGGGCGAGTTTAAGGTCTCCAGCATCCGGTATCCGAAACCCTCCAGCTGTAGAGAACCTGGGAACCGTGTCCCCCCAGCAGCCACAGTATCACAAAGCAGACTCTAGAGATCCAATCGCCCGTGGCAACGGGACCCTGGAGTCACCGAGCCGGAGGGGCACGCAGGAACACACGCATACGCAGCCATCGGCCTGTGTTCCTGCTGCAGCGCCCACTCCCAGCGCAACAGAGCGACCCAGGCGCCGCAGGCCGTCGCCCAGCAGCACCGCGACGGCGCTTACTCGATGTGCTCCTGGTGCCCGGATCCCCGCACGGTCTTGGCTCCCCATCTCTGCTCCTTCTCACTCACGTCGTTCTGAAAGGCAAACACTGCGTAAGCGCTGCGCACCGGGCGTCAGGCAAGGCCTCTCCCGGCGCCCTAGGGAAAGGCGACTTTCAGGAACAGCGAAACGAAGGTGACAAGGGGCTCTTACCACAAAATCAGGGTCAGTTTCCCAGTCGTCGGCTCCCACGTCGTCCTGGGAGATGGACACGGCGTGGCCTGCCGAAGCCTTCCACATCTGAAAGGAACGCGGGCGGTGGAGCACGTCCCAGGGCCCAGACGAGCCCAGGCCACGGGCACAGCGCTCAACAGCCAGGCGGCTGAGCTGCACTGCCGGACGGTCCCGCTAAGGCCTGCACTTGAGCGCCTGCAGCAGGAACCAAGAACCAGACTGGCTCCCACCACTTGTCGGGCGCGAGACACACTGGAAACACTCCGGCTTCCACTCAAGTGAGAACCTTCTGGGCGGTAAAGCGTCCCGTGTGCACTGACTTCACGTGTTAGGAACCCCCGTTCACCGTCTCACGACCAAAGTCATCCCAGCAGAACAGCAGCCGGTTTCACTGGGCTCTGACTGTTCACTGAGTTTTAAGGAAAGGTAGACGGGAGTGAAGGCAAATAGGCAGGCAGCAGTGAGAAGGAAGTGCTTTACTCTTATTTATTGTTCACACTGGTTGTTCTCTTGCTCTGGGTCTTGAACCCAGGACCTTGGGATGGATGTGGGGCTGCTCCCACGTGCACTACATCGCTAGGCCACCAGGGTACGCCCCTCAATAAATGTTTCAAGTAATTTATTCAAGGGCTGCTTTGCCATCTATTTGGGGAAGTTTGCGACAGTGTCTAAAATGCTAACGTCTCCCAAGTGAAGCATCGCTGATGCCAGGTGCCACCGTTCTTCCTCAGTTAGCACCGTCGGACTCCAAAAGAAGGCCAAGTGCAAGAACTGACTCATTCGCCACTGGATTGATTTTTATATTTTAAAGGAAAGGTGAGGCAGGAATGAAGGCCAGCAGAAGAGAGAGAAGAACAACTAATCTTATGCAGTTGTTCGCATTGGCTGTTTCCCCGGGGCTCAGGGCTCGGGGCTCGGGGCTCGAACCCAGGGGTGTGGCCTGTGCCCCTTCAGAGGCGCTAGGCCTAACGCTGCTCTACCAGCCTGAATTGATGATTTTCATTCCGGCGAGCAGACGCTCTGTCCAGGTGCCACTCCCACTTTCTCTGGCGTCACAGTACTGCTCCTGTGGCCTGAATTGAGCAGGACCAAGTCCTAAACAAGTCTGACAGGTCCGCACCGAAAGCTCTGCTGGTCTCAAGCGCAAATTCAAGGTGGCAATGAGCATGGATCCGGGCCGCACGCAGATTTCCCAAAGCGGCTCCAGCTGCCATCGCCCGTCTGCTGCCTGGCGGGAAGGACCTGAGCGCCTGCAGCACCTTAAACCTCATTGCCCTGTCTCGGTGCCCAGCTGTGGTCTGTCGTGACATGATTCCGACAGCACGGAAACTCAAATCTCGGCCCCGGGAGGCACCCCAGCTCCTCGTCCCAATGGGCCCACTTACAGATGAAGGAACGGCTGCCCCAGAACTAAGTGACTTACCCACAGCCTCTGTCCCCACGTCAAATGTGCCCAAAGTGTCATGCTGTCCTAGAAAGAAGGCTGCCCACCTGAGGACCAGCCGCGGAAAAGGGCAGACGAAGGACAGGTCTCTGCAAAGCCCAGCAAGGCTAGCTTGTCCCTGAGGCCAAGGCCAAAGATGTCTTTGCCGGTCACTTCTTTTGAAAGGAAAGGTGAAGGCAGGAATGAAAGCGAGCAGGCAGGCAGAACAGAGAGGAAGAAGCCTTTTCTTTTTTCAGTTGTTTACACTGGTCGTTCCCCCTGGGGCCAGGACTGGAACCCAGGTCCTCGGAATGAATGTGGCCTGTGCTCAGCCAGAGGCAGCGGACCAACCGCTCCTCCACTAGGGTGTGCCACTGCCTGTTACTTTTTCAGACCCATCAGGAAAAGACGAGCAAAACCCAAGCTTCGCCCATCTTCCCAAGCCCACGCCACGCGTGGGCAGGGGCTCTGCCTGCTCCACGACATCCTAAGCGCCACTCTCGCCTCGCAACCGGTGGAGGAGGCAGCTCCCTCTCGAAGGACAGACGCTTGGAGCTCCTCCCTCCAGGGTCCTCTCGGTTCCCTCCTCTTTCTAAGCCCGGGCACACTGGAAACCTGGCTTCATCTCCTTCCAGAAAGCGACTCCCTGTCTCTGCAGACCCAGAGGGGAGCACCCCTCCTCTCCTCATGAAGGGGCACCTCTGCTCCCCAGAAAGATTAGCAGAAAGTTCACAAGGCACAAACCTCCGCTCCGGGTGAAGATGTCAGGCGGTTCAGAAAACTCAGTTTAAAGCCGTGTCTGCCACCAACACTCCGGGCATCCGGCAAGGACTCGTCTGTAGGCAGATGACGGGGAAGAGATGCAAAGGGGGTTGGCTCACGGGCACGCGGGGAGCCTCGGGCAGGAACAGAATCTGACCGGAGGGTGGAGACTCACGTTCTACTAACCAAAAAGCTCCACCCGCTTTCACCCCCAGAGACACTACAGAGAACAGCGCGCTTCTAGAGCCTGGAAAGTGTTTCCTTTCAACGCGCCCCAGGACGCTGGGCTGCAGGCAGGCACCTCCCGTGGGCGACCATGCTGACCGCCTTCCACGTTTGTTCCTTCTCATCTGCGACGCTGCCAAAAATAACAACGCTGAGGGACAGCTACGGCTCGGAGACCAGCACTCCAAGCCACCAACTCGCCGCCACCTTTTCCTGTTTGTGATAAACAGCCTCAACTCGACACCACACTTAGACGTCACACAGAACAAACTCCCTCGTGCCCTTGGGACACCCTGGTCACAAGCGGCACACAGACCCGAAGAGCTGCCCAGAGGTGGTGCCCGCGGCCTTCCCCACACTCAGGTTCCCACGGGGCTCCCCGCCCTGCGCTCCCCACGTCAGCGCAAACCCACCCGCCAGCAGCTAGTGACAGGCCGAAATCTCCTGCAATCTATTACCCTGGCGACACTTTAAGTTATTAAGAACGTGGCTGACTAAGTTAGGAATCTACTCTCCTAAAACTTACAGGGTATTGCAAACTAACAGTCACTTTTAATAACCCATGCATCTAAGTCACCTGAAGAAAACAAAGACGTATGTTTGAATTTGGCAAAAGCTCCAGAAAGAAAAGAAAACAGAAAATGAAGCAAACGTCAAACTGCACTTCAAAGAATATCAAGACAATGAAGACGATTCAAAGAAAAAGAAAAACTTCTTTCCAGTCACCCATCCAGAATCTATAAAGAACTCTTATCACTCAGTAATGAAAAAGACAATTAGCCATATTTCCAAAAGGGCGAAGGAACTGTCATTTCTCCAAAGATGCACGCGTCTAACACGCACCAGTGAAGACACCTGGATCACTAACCACCCCGGAAATGCAAGCGCACGACTCGCGTGACCACGGCCAGAAAGAGGGCAGTGACAGGTTCCGTGACGATGGGGAGAATTCAGACCCTGACTCACCGCGGCTGGAAACACCGGTCCTCAAAGTTGGCCCAGCAAGTCCACTCCCAAGGAGACGTCCGAGAGAACTGACAAAGACAAACGTGAGCATCCAGCGCGGTATTCGAACAGCCCCAAAGTGGAAAGCAGACAAAAGTGCACCCACGGGGACGAGACAGCAGAAGTGGCGTCGCCGCACCACGGGTGTTATCCAGCAACAGGGCGTGAACTTGCCCCCTGCTCACCCCACCTTCCTGGCACTCTTAGCTCAGACAGTGACCACTGCCAGCTACAGAGACGAGTCTTAAAAAGCACAGCCGTGACGAAGCTCAGTGAAGCCACAGCAGAAGACTCACCATCCCGCATAGGAAATGCAGAGAATCGAAACCTACACGGCTGGGTGGTGGCCACGTGCCGTGACACAGGAGGTTTCTTCCGGGGCAATCACGGCGATTCCTGGGTGTGCCCTGCAGTGCAGGCGGCCGAGACACGGGAAGGCCGCTCGGGTGGAACACAAAGACACACTGAAGATGCTTCTTCCCCTGCCCCCTTGCTCCCGACCCTCCTTCCCTCCTTCCCACCTTCCGCTCAAAACAAAGAACCTGCAGTTGTGCAGGGACCGCCCCACTCTGAGAACACACCGAAGGTGACTAATGTACCTGTCTCCTATGTGAATTCAGCAGCAGGTCAATTACTTCTCAACAAAGCTGTAGCCAAAACACACTGATTAAGAAGACAGCGCCTCTACCCAGCACAAGGAGACTTTCTTTGCCATGTCACACGCAGAAGCCGACCGCCTGTGCTCCCGCAGTGGCAGAGCGCAAACACCCTCGACGGGGGCGGCTGGAACGGCGGGCCATTACCAGCACGCAGAGTCAGCTTCCACCGGCCTCACTGTTGCCAGTGGAGCAGAAAACCAAGAACCAACAGCCGAGCAGCCAAAACGGTTAGCACAGAGCCTCTCCGGCAGTCTGCAGCATGCTGTTACCCACAGCCCTGCAATGGCACAGCGGGCCTGCTGCCCCAGGACCGTGCACACGGGCCAGTGCGGTGCCCACCGAAAACCTCCCTCCACACGACGCGGAGCACGCAGTCTCTCCCCGCCATCTGAGTCACCACTGGCGTTCAGTTCAAAGTGCTTTACAGGTGAGTATAAAAATGTTTCCACAGGATGTTGGGGGGCGGGGCGGGGGGGGACTGACGGGGCAGTACACCCCTCCTATTCTAGGTCTGAAAGGCCGGAGGATCTGGAGTCCTTTCCCAACCAGGAAGAGCAACAGGATCGCCTCCAGCCCTGAACAGTGACTCACACCAGCCAAACCCCGGAGTGGAGGGTGGGGCAGTGGGAAACAGCCCTCCCACCTCGGCTGAATAATGGTCGGGGGTCAGGACCTAGAAGGTGGTGCACCCTCCACCCCTCACTGCAAGCCTCTGCATGGAAAGGGGCAAGGAAAGGGAGGTGTTGGGGACGCCTCCAAAGCTGTGTTTAGCAGAAAGTGGAGTTCCTCTCCAAGAGGCCCTGACACGTAGCAGATTCCAGTGGGTGGAAGCTGGTCCCCCCACACCCGGGGCCCTGGGGGAGAGGATGCCTCAGGCATCCAAGGGATATTTAGGTGAAGGAAATACTACAAAGAGGAAGCCCCAAATCACCTTTCCGGCGATTTCCAGCACCCCGAGGGGGACCGTTCCACATTCAGAGCTCTCTAGCCTCGGCTGCCCGTCGCAGCATTCCCACTGACCTGATTTGCAAACCCGCCCGGTGGGTGTCCGTAGCCTTTGCCTGCAGCCAAAGGCGGGCGCAGCCAGCCCCCGCACTCCCGCCTCAGCCCAGCAGCCCAGGCCAGGGCGCTCAGGAGCCCAGACCCCTCCCAGTCGAGTCCTCTCCTACAGCAGGTCTCCTCAGACCCCGGGCCCGTCGGGCCTTCTCCACGGCCAGCCCAGGTCCTCACCGACACCCATCCCGCTAAGCCCCCCACCCTTCCCCTTAGCCCCTCAGGTCTCAGCCCCAAGCCGGCCGCTCTCCCAACCTACCCGCCTGAGTGCCTGCTAGGCACCCCTCACCCCCCAGCCCCCAGCCCGCCCCA